>OLKM01001378.1:12311-41677 GCA_900291075.1 Melanogrammus aeglefinus | reverse complement strand
TGTGCTCACACACACCCACACCCACACACACACCACGACACACACACACACACACACACACACACACACACATACATACATACATACATACATACATACATACATACATACATACATACATACATACATACATACATACATACATACATACATACATGCATACATACATACATACATACAAATGTAATGCAGGTAGGCCTATATTAATATCAACTAATATTAACATTTATTTTTTTATTATTGCTAGTAACAGTTTTAGTGTGCGGATGATGACGGAGCTGTTGCGTCATCAGCTGAGAATTTAGAAAAAGTTACTATGAATTGTAGGGTTCAAGTAGTGGCGAGTCTTTACGAAAATGTGAATTGAAATGTTTTCAGACGTATATCGCAGTCATAAACCTGATCCAAAAACTGCATTAGTGGTAATAAAATATAGACGCTTACCTTTATCCTACAACGATAACCGAAAGTCCACCTAAACTTTACGTTTTGTGAATCTTTTAAAGATGCTTTCTCTACAATCTGGATACATGAAAAGCTGTTTCTTGACTCGACTCGGAGCTCAGGTTGTAAGAAGCTCAGCTCAGCCTCTCCTCTGCGGAGCGTGTAGTGGGAGTGACCGAGACACAACGAGACACCAGGCAGACAGACACTGTAAGTGCAAGCACTCTGTGGTAAGAATTGCTGTAAAACCCATCAAAAACAAACACAAATAATGCATCGTTGTGCAAAAAATACGTCAGATCATTAACTGGCTGATTCATTTAGAAATTAATTAATTCCCCCGGGATATTAGCCTCGATACGCAGAAACACCAGATATTGGGTGACTTAAAAGTTCACCAGTCCCCCTGAAGTAGACCTAGTGATCTAAAATGAAATTCTTGGTGTTGTTTAAATAATATACAAGACTGCAGACCTGCAGTGTGCATGGTGTGGGTCAGTGCCTGAGATTTCAGAATCGGATCAAATTATTAACATAAATTAGTAAAGATAACCACATTTCTGAGCTACAGGCATGACATATCCTGATGGATCGGTCCCCTGTTTGGTCCAGCGACACAATGCCCTTGTGTGAGCGTCTCCTCCAGCTGCAGCCAGACAACGTGTCCTGTCCGAGGGACCCGTTAATGAGAGCTTTGTCGCGCGACGGATCAGACATAAACGGAATTAATTTCCTTGCAGGTTTACTACCTGTCACTAACATCTCATTGCAGTGTCATCCATTTCAAATGAGCTCCCCACCTCCCACGGCTCGTCCCGGCCAGATTGTTAATCGCGGGACCCAGCTGGTGTGCTCGCAATAACATGCGTCGTTTTTACCCGAACCCTGGGGGATGAGAGAGTTAATGCCGACGGCTGATAAAATCAAATTTGAGAGGGAATTTGTTTTCCAATCACTCCCCCCGTGGAAGAGGCACCTGCTGTAGGCCCCGCCCCCTTGACCTTTGAACCAGGACCACGCGCTGGTATTTTGGATGCTTGTCAGCAGTGCTAATATTAACAGAAGTACTACTATTAACAGAAGCACACAGAGGGCATCCTAATCGGACACCAGGTATTTCTTGTTATATTAAACACACCACACACAGCTGTGACAATGATGATGGGTCATTTGTTGTGCTCTGGAACCGATTGTTGTCTACACTCGTATAAGACAGCCTACCCCTTCTACATAATAATCTCCAACATAGGGTTATGGTTCAAATACAAGGCAATCATCGTTCAGATTCCACCAGTTAGATGGATATGATTCATATGCAGATGAGCCATCTTGGATTATGATCTGAACCAAGCTTGTTCAGAACATGAATCCAGTGTCGCGTTCAGGTCTTCAAAAATTCTCTATCATCAGTAACATAAGATACCATGTCATATTTTATTCATCACAGACTGAACATCAGTCAAAACAGAAACAGTAGTTCTTTAGTAAAAAAATAAAGAGTGGTCATGGTGATTTTAGATGTTTGGATGGACTATAATAACAGGCAGTGTACTAGCTCTTATGTAGGATTTAATGTCGTATAGTAATGTAGAATTTAATGGAAGTATAGCATAGGCCTATAGCATTCATACTGATGGTCACTGCTGGTATTGTAGAGTAGTATTTATACTGATAGTATAGCACAGTGGTATTCAATGGAAGGTAGTATTTATGTAATGTTCCCATAGCAGGTCGTTTTTTTAGTGGAACATATTAGTATTCATGTAGTATAATTAAATGGTAGTATTTGTAGTAGGTGAATGTATTAATGTAGTAGTTTCATGCATTTGTAGCAGGGGAATTTCTCCATATAGCATTTCATGGTAGTATTTGTGGTAGTGGAATGTAGTAATGCAGTATTTTCACCGTAGTATGGGCAGTATTTGCAGTAGGGGAATGCAGTTCTTTGTTCTCCTGATTAACGACCAACCCCAGAAGACCCCAGCTGGGGCACCAGGCACAGTGATGAGGTGGTGTGTGTGTGTGTGTGTGTGTGTGTGTGTGTGTGTGTGTGTGTGTGTGTGTGTGTGTGTGTGTGTGTGTGTGTGTGTGTGTGTGTGTGTGTGTGTGTGTGTGTGTGTGTGTGTGTGTGTGTGTGTGTGTGTGTGTGTGTGTGTGTGTGTGTGACCTATACAGGATATGAGTACGTCTATGTAGATTCACACATGAAGGACTCCTTCATGTACATAACAACGTGTGCACGGGAGTGTGTAGTAATGCATGCTGTGCACGCTCATCAGCCCGGCCACGTGCACGCACCCTTCAAGGGGGGTAAACGCACATAAACATTGATCCTTTAAATAATGTATTTGATGGCTGCTGTGTCGTGAATTGAAGGGCAATAACGACGGGGGTGTGGCCATGCGTTAACAGCACCACGGCGCTCACACTCCCAGGCCTTTCCGGTAAGTATGGATGCATAATGTGCATGCATGTGTAACTGCAGCGCTTGCAGTGTGCGCCCTTTGTTTCCGCGCCCCAGCCCTCCATAGCTATATGCGCTGATGTATGTTTTCTGCTCGGATGCGTGGTCGTGTTCGCCCTTCGCACTGCCCATCCCGAGAGAGCCCCCAAGACCACCCCCCCCGCCCCCCCCCCAACCCCCCCCTGTGTCCGGCGTCTCTCCCCCGTCCTCCTTCCCTCTACGTTCCCCCGCCTCTCCCTGTCCGTCCGTCTCAGATCCATACGGCGTTCCCTCCCTGGCTCCGGCTCCATTGATCCGTCGTTCCTTCAGTATTCCTTCTCCATCCGCTGATCGGGCCGGCTGTTTGTTCATGCGGGACGATCGAGTGAGAGAGAGAGAGAGAGAGGGAGGGGGATGGATGGATGGAAGGAGAGGGAGGGAGATCGGGGGGGAGAAAATGAGGGGGATTGAGATAAGGGGGGGTGGGAGAGAGGTGAGAGGATGAGGAGGAGAACGGTGGAAGGATTTGGGAATGATGGATTGAGGAGAGGAGGGGGAGAGGGAGGAGAGAGGAGGGCGAGGAGAGAGGCCGAGAGCGAGCGAGCGAGAGAGAGAGAGAGAGAGAGAGAGAGAGAGAGAGAGAGGAGGGAGAGAGAGAGAGAGAGAGAGAGAGAGAGAGAGAGAGAGAGAGAGAGAGAGAGAGAGAGAGAGAGAGAGAGAGAGAGAGAGAGCGCACGCTGAAGGGGGATGGAGAGGGAGACATGTGGGAGTCATGGCGTAGAGTAGGCCCAGGGGACACAGAGCCAATGTCCCATAAACAGTAATGGGCTGATACGGCGCATATTCCTCATATTCACCACGCTGCTGCCACATCTCATCCACAGCCCTGCCGGTCCCAGGGGAGCCGCCAGCCCACGCCAACCCTCGTCCCCCCTGAAGGACTGGGAGTGGTGGGCGGGGCATGGCGGCGGCGGGGGAGGGGCTTAGGTAACATTCCTCCAAATCCATGACTTCATTAATGTCTGTGTTTGCGTGTGTTTTAAAGTTCCTCTCCTCTGGGGGGGATGTCAACGCCGGTTCCGGGGGATAAGGTCAACGCTGAACGCCATGTTTGTTTAGCATCCCCTACCGCATCCCATAATATACTCATACTTTCAGCAGCGCGGATGACCGGCGAAGGCCTCTTACAGCGGGTCGATACAACGGTGCGTCGTGGAGCACCTGACCAAGATCCTATTATTGATCATTGGGAGGATATTGAAATTGATGTTTTGCCGAACCAATTTATACATAAAGATACGCACCACATTCAGTTATTATTATAGTCATTAATCATTTTAGTTATTCTTGGTTGCGTTGTGAATAAAGAACATAGAACAGAAGCCATAGATACCTGCTAACATTGTGAATATGACTATAACGGAGTAGTATTCCGTTACAAAGTACATGATTCTCCACTAGATGCAATGCCCCCTTTTCTTCGAGGTACAACCACCTCTTTATACGGGTCAGGTCGTGGGTGGGACAAGGAGCTAGGTGCATGTTAGCGTCTCCGAGCTAATGCCATATTAATGAAGGCTGTGCAGGCGCAGGGCGCGAGCCAGCCTACCGCGGCTGAACTCAAGGGTTTAACCTCCTGATTCATAAAACTCATCCGGGCGTCCTGCGGCCGCCGGACCCCTCCCAACGGCGACTATAACGGCAGACTCCTGGGGAGGTGGAGGTTAGATCTGTTGGACAGTAGCTAATGAAACAGTCATATTTAAGACAAACGTTTGAGTACGCTGGGTAGACTGAAGGATGTCTGGAGGAGGGAGGGGGGAGGGGGGAGGGAGAGAGGGGAGGGGAGGGAGGGAGGGAGGGAGGGGAGGGAGGGAGGAAGCCATGAAGGAGACGATCAGGTTGTGTGTTTGTGGTTCTTCATTGGACTGTGGAGGAGAGGTCCACGTGATGCAGAGGTTATCTGAATGGTAACATTTAAACGTGTCAGTTTGAGATTGTCGTGAAAGTGGAAGTCACTGAGTTTGACCGGGTACCTCCTGGAGAAGGCAGGCTGTCAGCGATCTGACAGCTGGGTGGCGGGCTGCTGATGGCTGCAGAAAAAGTGGTGGACATTAAAAAAATAATGTTTTTAATATAGCGCTGGGTCACGAGGTGTAGAGTGTGTGTTCAGTCATGTTATCTGCAGGTTGTGTTCAGGTCGAAGGTGTGTCTGTCTCTTTCGATATTTGCTCTTCATCAGTGTTAGAGATTCGGTCAGACGTTGAGTGTTTATGGTTACCAGCACACCGTGTGTGTGCACGTCCGGCTGTGTGTTGACGTGCACCAGCGTCTCTGGCTCCCATCACCCTACAGACCAAACATCTTTATCTCTGAGCTCCATGTCCAACTGATCCATGACCATAGGACTGGACCCCGTCCAACACACACACACACACACACACACACACACACACACACACACACACACACACACACACACACACACACACACACACACACACAACACAACACACACACACACACACACACACCTCTCTCTCTGTGTTTTGGGTGGGTCCTACCTACTGTCTCCCAGATAGGGGGACGGTGCGGGGGAGGGAGGAAGAGAGGTGAGGTAGATAGATGGATGAGAGAGGGGGGGGGGGGGAGGGGAGGAGGTGGGGAAACAGGCATTGAATACAAATGAGTTTTCCCTGTGACACACATAACAGATACCCTGCCTCTGTTCCCTAGCGCTCCACATCTCCTCGCTCTCACCCTCCCTCCCCCCGCTCACACACGCTCCCTCGCTCTCCCTCCTCACTCCCTCCCCCTCTCTCTCCCCTACCGCTCTCTCCTCTAACCAAATCTCTCGCCCTTCCCTCCTTACTCGTGCGCTCGCTCTCATCCTTTCTTTCATCTCTCTCTCTCTCTCTCCCCCTCTCTCAGTGTCTCTATCGCGGATCGCCACGGATACCTTTCCCCCCTGTCCCTCACTCGCTGTGTGTTCTCCCTGTTCGGCACAGCTGCACCAGACCCCCACCCCACACCCCCCACCCCCAACCCCAAACCCCAAACCCCCCCCACTGCCCACCGCACCCTGGAGCCAGCCCGCTCTGAGCGGGAGGAGTGGCGTGTGCGTGCACGCAGCAGCGCGGCGTGTGGGTGTGTGTGTGTGTGTTTGTGTGTGTGTGTGTGTGTGTACAGACACCAAGCGGACGCGGAGGAGAAGGAGCAGCGGAGTGAGGACCGCCGCTCTCTGACCACACCAGCATCTCGTCTCCTGAAGGACCCGAGGATTCTGAGCACCAGGGTGTGTGTGCGCGAGTGTGTGTGCGTGTGTGTGTGTGTTTGTGCACGAGGAGAGGAAGAGTGGAGGGAGAGGTGAGGGGACAACGCGGGGGCAGAGGAAGGAGAGGATCTGAGGAGGAGAGGAGACGTAGACGGAGTCAAGCGGAGGGAGGTTCAGCGGTGAGCCCTCCACCACCTTCTCTCTCTCTCCCTCTGTTTTCTACCGTCTTCGCTGTCATGCCCACCACATAGGACTCTGTGGCTGCCACGGCAACCGCCAGCTCAGCAGCGGAGGATCAGAGGTGAGTAGGGAGGGGACAGGTGGAGAGCCTCACTACACACACGCATGCATGCATGTACGCACACACAAACACACACACACACGCACGCACCGTGTAGTCCATAGGAGATTAACAGAGCAGACTGTTGGCCGGAGGCGATGTTGCAGCGATCATGAGTGCGCACGTGAGAGTGCACGGCACAATGGCTGTGTGCCGGATGGTGTTTATGCGAGGTGTTTGCACGTGTGTGTGTGTGTGTTTTAAGGTGTGTGTGTGTGTGTGTGTGTGTGTGTGTTTGTAAGAGAGTGGTCTGCAGTGGAGGAGTGTCTTGTGGTATTCCCCAAACGGAAGCCCTAATTATCCACCGCTGGTAAATCCGACCGTATCTTCCCTCTGTATCAACGGTTACTGAGGTTGACTTTTAAGGGAATAGCTAATAGTGCTACCGTCCTCCGTGTGTGTGTGTGTGTGTGTGTGTGTGTGTGTGTGTGTGTGTGTGTGTGTGTGTGTGTGTGTGTGTGTGTGTGTGTGTGTGTGTGTGTGTGTGTGTGTGTGTGTGTGTGTCATTGCATGCCCTGCACGTGCATGCAGTTTATTAGCTAGAGAGAAAGGGATTATCAATTCTGCACACTGCCGGCTGCAACCTTGAATCAGCATGGGGTAGGGCTTGAAAGACATATTTTATGACACACACACACAAACACACGCACACATAAAAACGCACACATGCACACACGCAAACACACACACACACAGACACAGTGTATGTGTGTGTAATGCAGACAAACAGACGCGAGCATATAGCACACACACGTACGCACACACACATGCAGGGAATACAGTGTGTGTCTGTGCAGTGAAGGGGGCGTTCTTTAGTCGAAAGTACAACTGAGCCTGGTAGATCCAAGCGCTATCCTGCCCCACGACACCGTAGTGACCCAGTCCCAAGCCGTCAGCTGGTGTTGAGGGAGGTCAGTGTTACTGCGGCTACGTCCCTTCATATCGCCCTGTGTGTTCACATGTGATTACTATCCAGTCATGTAGCGGACGCCTTCATCCGCAGAGACGTTGGGTGTGTTTAGAAGTCGTTCAGGAGCAGGAAGGGGTCAGAGGGCATCTGGATCTAGGGTGCCACCAGGTAGGCTGAAGAGACGAGGGCATCGAACCCGCAACCTTTCGAGCACAACCCCCCTAATTACAACCATTTCCTGCCCCCTTGGATGTCCTTCTGTATCCATGTCACCGTTTGTAAATATGCTCATGCATTCATGTGTTCATGCATTCATGCGTTAATTTGTCCATGTGTCCATGCATTCATACATTCATTTGTGCATGCATGCATGCATGTGTACATGCATTCATGTGTTCATGTGTTCATGTGTCCATGTATGAATGAATGTGTTTGGTAACACCCTCTGAGGATGTGAATTTTCGTGCCTCAGAAATGGCATGAACCAGATGTTGTGTCAAGTAGACTGCGTGTGTGTGTGTGTGTGTGTGTGTGTGTGTGTGTGTGTGTGTGTGTGTGTGTGTGTGTGTGTGTGTGTGTGTGTGTGTGTGTGTGTGTGTGTGTGGGGGGGGTTGTGAGAGAATGTGCGAGTGATTGCATGTGTCTTATGTGTTATAATTCTGCAGCTTCCTGAGCCCCTGTGTGGGTCTGTTCATCCACCATTTTGATTTTCAGCTAATTGTGTTCAGCCTGGTCTTTCACCTCTGTTTATCTCCCCTTTTATATCCCTCCCTCCCTCCCTCATTCTCCCTCTCTCTCTCAATCTCTCCCTCTTTTCCCACCCCTATTTGTGACTCTTTCCCTCTCTCTCTCTCGCTTTCTCTTTCACCCCCTCGCTCTCTTTCTTTCAATCGTTCTTCTTTCTTTTTTTGTTTGTTTGTTTGTTAGTTAGTTTTGTTTTTCTTTCTTTCTTTCTTTCTTTCTTTCTTTCTTTCTTTCTTTCTTTCTTTCTTTCTTTCTTTCTTTCTTTCTTTCTTTCTTTCTTTCTTTCTTTCTTTCTTTCCTTCTTTCCTTCTTTCCTTCTTTCTTTCTTTCTTTCCGTCCATCATCGCTCTACTGCACGGCCGATGGTTGTCATGGATACGGCGTAGCGTCTTTGACAGGTCAGCCCTCTGCTGATGGATGACAGAGCTATTAGATCTGCCCCCTTTTCACTCATACTGATAATCAATACCACACACACACAATCACACATGGCACAGTATCGCACAATCACACATGGCACACAGTCACACATTCACTCACTCACTGACTCACCCCGATATACACACACACACACACACACACACACACACACACACACACACACACACACACACACACACACACACACACACACACACACACACACACACACACACACACACACACACACAGTCAGTCACACTGACACTCACTCACATCCTCATTTGGACACATGCACACCTTAGAGCCTGCGAGGGGGGGGGGGGGGGTGCTGGCTGTGCGGTGTGAGGGCCGTGTTAGTTCATCAGGCAGATGGGAGCAGCAGCAGTAACACAGTACCTTGAAGGCAGCCATTGTAGTAGGTTTAACCCTAGAGGACACTGGTTCTCTGATGTGGTCATGTCATGCTGTGCTGGATGTGCGTGGGTCAGGTGTAGTGGGGGGAGGGGGGGGGGGCTGCGAGGACAGGTGATCTGTGATTCTGCTTCATCTTCTCACCTGGACCCTCGCTGGTGGAGTCAGCCCCGCATGCATGATGCATCTTCTCTCTCTGATCTACTATCCTCTCCTCTCTACCAGTTCACTCTCCTCCTCCTCTCCTATATTCTCCTCTTGATCCTCTCCTATCCCTCTGATTTCCTTCTCTCCTCCTTTCCTCCTCTCCTTCTCGTCCCTCCTCTCTACTCTACTCTTCTCCTCTTTAATACATCTCCTCTCTTCTATTTTAATCGTCTCCTCTCTTCATCTCCTTCTCCCCTCTCCTCTCCCCTCCTCCTCTCTCTTAGCCCCTGTTCAGTATTAGATGCCTGCTCCTCCACTCTCAGCTGCAGGAGCCTGTGGAGGTGTGCAGCCCGGAACATGACACTCTGAAGGGGTCCCACCTTGATCCGTTGCGCGGTCTCCGCGGTTCAAAACAGAGCATTCAGCAGGCGCGTCGTTAGACCTGGGCATTCGAGGCTATAGCCCCGGATCTTTTGGGAATAGCCCCGGATCGCTGTGCCGTCAAAAAAAAAAAACCATAATGATGAAGATAGCCCCGTATAGTTTACTTCTTTGTGGTCGTATTACCAGCGGCCACAGATGCAACATTGTAGCGAGTGGAAACCGCAAAACTCTGACATGTCCATATATGGGCAGATTTAGAATCATTTGTTGCAGAATGTTGCAAATTCAGCGTTGGTATTCTTTCTTCCCTATGCATAGCGCATGTTGTCCATAATGCTGTTTCGTGGCTGCTAGCCTTTAGTGAGATCAGAAGTGTTAGAAGGACAGTAATAAAAATATCTTTGGCAAGAATGGATATAAAAAGAAGAAAGAGACCCGCCAGTGAATTCAACCCGGTCCACTTGACATCGGGGTAGAATGCATGACAGTGGGGCTACGTTAAACTTCTAATCACCATAATTTCAAACAAAAACTCTTGTTCAGCAACGATGGGAAATACTATCAAATGTATTATTTAAACCAGTATGAATATTACCGTAGGCCTACACGTTTACCAGGCAATCGAATAACACACACGCGCGCGCAAGCACGCACGCACACACGCACGCGAGCGGTAATCGGGAGAGTTGGGAGAATTCCCTGTGGGCCGCCGTTAACGCGTCAACGGCGCAACCAATTCGATTTTGTCTATAGGGGACAACTGAGCGCCCCCTCCCGAAGTGGTACAGCCCAGGTCGGCCTTGAACTGCGATTGGTCAGAAAGACGTAACAGCTAATGACAACATTGAACTCTCTTCATGCAGGTTATATAACAGAGTGACCCACTGGTTGCGGTGTCCAAACACGCATAAAATCAGCAGCCTTTGGACAACCCACCATAACGGACAGACGACAGGGTTTTTGGGGAGAAAACAAAGTTTTATGGTTGACATTGACAATGATCGTGAGGTCAGTCCGACATGACGATTGGTCTTTCTTTTACTTCTCAAACTACGTTACAATTGAATGTTCATCAGCCCGATTTTCAAATATTCTCGGAGGAGAAACCCTCCCAAACACCCGTTTTAAAAGCTCTCTAACTTCTGGGCTACAGCCCCGAATGTTTTCAATTGCTAGCGACGCTCCTGGCATTCAGTATTCCATGAATGGAGACATTCATGGACTTGATGGATCATGCCATTGTGAAATACAAAGTAAAAGTCCTTGTTCTCGGAAAAACATCAAAACTTCATTTGTTAAACTTGCACCTTTTTTTAGATTTGACATTCCGGTTGAATGTGTTGAGTTTCTGATCCGATTGGTTGACATATTAAACCTCACACCACTACTGCTACTTCTGCGTCATTATCACACGACAGCAAACACTTATTGTTTTGGAGGACG
This sequence comes from Melanogrammus aeglefinus, assembly GCA_900291075.1. Lineage (NCBI taxonomy): Eukaryota > Metazoa > Chordata > Actinopteri > Gadiformes > Gadidae > Melanogrammus > Melanogrammus aeglefinus. Next base: position 30,714 of record OLKM01001378.1, on the reverse strand, counting down.
TGCGGTTGACATTTCATCTTAATGTGACAAAACGTTGCCGTAATGGTGCTGAAACAAGCTCCCAACCAGCCTCTCATTATGAAGTACCTTACTTCTTGTAGTCAGGTAGTACTGAGGCACTTGGATGGGAGTGTCTGGGAGAAAAAGGGGTGTCTGGTGGTCACAACAGGAAGGTCAATGATGGTGCCTCTGCCTTTTAATGTAGATGTTCGTGAGCCACTTCGTTTTCTTCTCACTCTTTTGGCGCATTTCCACTAGCACGGCTCGGCTCGGTACGGCTCGGCTCGGCGCGCTATTTGCGTGTTTCCACTAGCACGCAGTACCTGCAACCGGGTACATTTTGGTATCACTGCAGCCCTGGTTCCAAGCGAGCCGAAGCGTTACTAAAACGTGACGTCAGCCGACTGCCTTCCACTGATTGGCCGATGAGTGTCGTCACTGGAAGCGTCATAACCGCGCGACTTTTCAATAGTGTTTTGTCTCGCGGCCCGGAGTCTTCTCTGGCTCTCTTCTCTTGCCTTCTGTGCGACAAAAAGCCACAGGGTGAGCAGCAACACGATCGCCTCCATGTCCTCCATGCTGTCCTCCTCTGATGTTGTTGTTGTTGTTGTTGTTCTGGTCTTCCGGATTTGTACGTTGCTCGGCGCCGTGTAAATGACGTCACAGCGGTTTCGCGCAGCCGTATTATGACGACCCCGCCCACGTCGAGGAGGCACCAGTTGTAATGGAAACACAACCAAACCGAGCCGAGCCGTGCCGAGCCGTATGGAGCCGAGCCGTGCTAGTGGAAATGCGCCATTTGTCTCTTACTTCTGCCTGACTCGGTGTGTGTGTGTGTGTGTGTGTGTGTGTGTGTGTGTGTGTGTGTGTGTGTGTGTGTGTGTGTGTGTGTGTGTGTGAGTGTCAGTGTGCTGTGTGTGTGTGCGTGTGTGTGTGTGTGTGTGTGAGAGAAAGTTCCATGGAGTATTTTATAACCATTCTTTCCAGTAAAAAATAACACATTCATTGACATAACAAACTTTGCCTCTTCTCTCTCCTCTCTCCTCCCCTCTCCTTTGATAAATCAATCTATGTACCCAGCTGTCCTCGTGGCGATGGTTTAATCCTCAGAGAGGAGCTGTGTATATTTAACACTGACTTAATCTCATTAGCAACGACTTAGTGACTGACTGAGTCTCATTCAAACTTATTATCACTGGATATGTGGCTAACACTGGGCTGAGTCCTGTCCCCACTGTCGCTAGAGCTGCCTTAAGACGGGGCGGAGAACATGAGCGGGGGTTAAACATTAGCTCCTAATACTCTACTGTTGTAATAACTTCCAATGGGATAAGTCTAACCCCCCCCCCCCCCTTCCCCCACTACTAAACATCTGATTTAGATGTGGGGGCAAGGCAAGCTGATTCCTTTACCGCCCCACAATCAGAATAGCTTGGCTCCGCCCGCCTAAGTACTTCCGCTCAATTTGAATTTCCCTTCAGTACTAGGTCTGGGTCTGCGGTATGTTATGGCGCATTTCCACTAGCACGGCTCGGCTCGATACGGCTCGGCTCGGCGCGCTATTTGCGTGTTTCCACTAGCACGCAGTACCTGCAACCGGGTACATTTTTGGTATCACCTCAGCCCTGGTTCCAAGCGAGCCGAAGCGTGACTAAAACGTGACGTCAGCCAACTGCCTTCTACTGATTGGCCGATGAGTGTCGTCACTGGAAGCGTCATAAACACGCGCGACGGACCGGCCTACCGTTTTGTCTCGCGGCCTGGAGTCTTCTCTGGCTCTCTTCTTCTTGCCTTTGTGCAACAAAAAAGCCACAGGGTGAGCAGCAAACACGATCGCCTCCATTGTCCTCCCATGCCGTCCCCCTCTGATGTGTTGTTGTGGTGAGTTGTCTGTTCGTGCTGGTCTTCCGGATATTGTACGTTGCTCGGCGCTCGCAGTCCGTGTAAATGGACTCAGTCACAGCTGTTTCGCGCAGCCCTGACTGTTATATGACGACCCGCGCGCACGTCGAGAGGGCACCAGTTTGTAATAGTGGAACACACAACCAAACCGAGCCGAGCCGAGCCGTGCCGAGCCGTATCGAGCCGAGCCGTGCTAGTTGAAATGCTCCATTAGTGGGTTTTCTCCGTCTACATTTTCTGCATCCAATCAGCGAACAGAGGGAGTGGCTGTGATCAATGACGTTAAAGTCAGCTCTCGTTGACGGACATCTTCACGCACGGTGTTTGGTTTGTTTACAGCATGCACACAACGTGATTCCCGGCCGAACGTTAGCGATTGGTTATGGCAGATCCAGTGGCACTGGACAGATTTAATAGTTTTAAACTTCAACAGCACCCGCGTTCAAGTGAGTTAACGTTTGTCAAGTGATTAGGTCCACACTCTCTGTGCAAATGAAATGAAGTACGAGAGTTTGGTAGGACCAGGCTACAATCAGAAGGCATTTCAAGGTGCTTGGCGTGAGACGCATTTTAAAAGCATTGAAATCTGAAGAAGGCCAAAACGTTAAATGCAACGTGGTTCTGAAGGCTGTGATGGTGTGTTGTGAGACGCAGGCAGGGTGGCTGGTCGCAGAGGACACACCACGCCTCCTCCTCCTCCTCCCAACAGTTCATCTCCAATTAAATATTCACCGCGATGTGATGTACGCATATTAGTACATCTTCCCCATGGCGGGGAGATGTAGTAACACGCCGTACGGTGTCGTATTAATATTTTCATAAGCAATGGGTTGGGGGGAGGTCTTCTGACATCACAGAACATGCAAAGGGGCTTATTTGTAGGATACTTTTGTTGTTGTTGTTGTTGATTTTGTTGATGGTCTGCGTTTTAGATCCCAGTTTGAAATACCCAAGCTGGAGATAGCGGCCTTGGGCCATGTTAATTAATGTTTACATAGTATTGGTAAAATAAACATGAATGACTTCTGTAGGGAATTTTTAGCAGCAAACAGCCCGAGTTTAGACGGAAAAGTTTCCTGACCTTAATGACCAAACCCTTAACCTGTTCACTCTTTCATAGACCCTTCATCATATAGATGACCTCAATAAAACAAAATCAGTTGAGGGTATACATGTGATTGAGCTGAGCCAACCCGATTAAACCTCCTCCGTCTGGATTAATCCGGATTGACCCTCAGTCACGGCTCGGTTGGTGTCATCTGCTGATCTTAAATGGTAAATGGTAAACAGACTGCATTTATATAGCCCCTTTTTTCTAACCAGTGGCCACTCAAAGCGCTTCACAACACTGCCTAACATTCACCCGTTCATGCACACATTCACACACCGACGGCGTGTCAGCCACGCGAGGCGACAGCCCGCTCGTCGGGAGCAGTCCGGTTGGGGTGTCTTGCTCAGGGACACCTCGACGCTCTATGGGGAGCCGGGGATGGAACCAGCGACCTTGCAGTTACCAGCCTACCCGCTCTACTCCTTAACCTCCTGTGTCCTGTCGTCCTTCCCCAGGCGTGCGTTGAGTCGACCCGGAGAAGAGGGGGAGAAGCACCCGGAAGGAGGAAGAGGAAGAGAAGAGGAGGAGGATGGCGGCGGAGGAGAAGCCCGGGCTGAAGAGCAGCAGCTCCATCGTTCCCTGCTTTCCTGTTTGTGGAGGTGAGTCTGCGGATTCTCTGGCCTCTGATTGGACAAGGAGCAGTGAACGTCAACAACATGTATTCAACCTAAGAGCCCGATGGAGTCATGATATGTGTGACTTGTGTGTGCCGATATCCCGTTTCTTTTTTCATTGATTTGAGTTGTTTTTTTTTCATTGATTTGAGTGTGTATTGATTATATCCATCGTGGTCCTGATCATTTCTTTACTTCATTTGTTTTTCTACTTTCCTGTGTCATCACCCTAAGGCATAAAGTTTCTCTTTCAGCCCTTCTAAATCTGTCTTCACTGCAATTACGTTCTCTCACTCTGCCATGGTAATGGAGAAGCAGAAGAGGTTCAAGTTCAGGTATTTGATGGTCAGGGACTCACAGGATTAAACCGGGCACTGAGAAGCTTAAGACAAGAGGTCAATGGCGACCTACTTAATCAAAACAGCATGAGGCAGCTTTAGCCTGTTATCCCTAAGCAACCTGACATCTCTAGCTAAGTAGAAACCTATACCATGATATCAATATCCATCTATATGGATATCATCATCATCATATTTTATTAAAATAAAGCTGCAATTTCTATAAACAACAGAGAGATATACGCCTCTCCATAGTATAAGCCATGTGTTAATACGCATCCTTGCACACAACCCAAAGACATGTATTGTATTTCATGTAAACCGCATTGAAATAGTTGAAACAGTAGCCTACAATGTTCCTAAGGGCGGTGCCCAGGCCCGATCTGGATGTCATTCTTTCTTGGTATCATTCCTTCTGGTTGTCATGCTCGCTGGGTGTCACTCTCTCTCTCTGGGTGTCACTGTGGGTTTCAGAGGTTTGGTTGAAGGCGATCAGAGCTCCATCAGTCCTACTCTGTTAGAGAGTCAGAGATTCTCGGAGGAGAGGGCGCAGAGTCTGGGCCTGAAACCAACAGCTGCAAGGGGAGGAGTTCCATCTTCATTCTTGTTGGGTTGCAGAGGTTTGCTTTGATAAAAGTCAGGGATTGATTTGCCCGTTGGATCAGAGACGTGTGTGTATTGATCCGTCACATCTGATTGGGATCTGATTGGCCAGCAGGAGTGCTCTGACGCCCTGCAGTGATTCATTTATTGACGAGGTGATATGACGGACACGCTCGGCAAACTGGCTCCTGGTCAGCCAATCACAGAGAGGTGGTTTTGGAGGAAGTAAGCTGAACGGCTTACCATTGGCTCATTATGGAAGGTAGACATGGATCATATTGCACTGACAACCACACAGTCCATTGTTCTAACTCCTGAGCCCAACTTCAATAACTAATCCATCAAACCACTGCAAATAAGGGCATGTGTGTGTTCATGTGCATGTGCATGTCGGTATATGTGTGCATTCATGTGGTGGGTGTGTGTGTTCATGTGTGTGCCTTTGGGGAGTGTGTGCATGTGTGTGTGTTTGTGTCCACGTGACAGTGACGTGTATCGAGCCTGAAGGTTCTTTTATCTACACTAACCCCCACCACCTCTCCCTCCACCACACAAGCTCATGAACTGTAACCATGGAAACCAATCAGTCATATTCATTCATTCACCGTCGCTCTCCCTCCTTCCCCGTCGCTCCTTTTCATCCTCGCTGCTCTCTTTTAATGTCAGCGTCTTACGTGGCCTTGGTTCCACTCTGCTTCGTGCCGCCCATTATAAGACCATCCATTCAGCACCTTTCACCCCTCTCCCCAGCCCTGGGGGGGGGGGTCCCTCTTCTAGGTTAAGGGCTGATTATGGTTCCACGACGTCCACCGCATGGGCCTGTAGGAGCCTCCCAAAAACAGTAACACACACCGTCGAGGCGACGCAGGAGCAAGGGCTGTGATTGGTCCGCTCACTAAAACCCAACGCAGAACCAAAACAGGTTCACGACTGCGTTGAAGCGTCTGCGTGGTCATTGCGTTGAGTCGACGTGAAACCATAATTGACCATGCTTATTCTCAAGGTCTCTTCCCCCCCTGGGTGTGGGGGGTCTGTCCTTGTCCCTCCTTGCCCTTATCCAGGTATAGCATCAGGTGGTGTGGCTGGCTATGTGGGTCCATGAAGCCCTCTGAGACTGAAACTGCGATGGACGACTCTACTTAATAAAAATGTACTTGATTTCAGTTGAGTCATTCTTATAGACACTGCTGGGAAACCTAAATAACAAAAGTCAAAATGAGCCATCCTCAGGGTTTCATCTAAGTGTTCTAAACTCTGTAGCATTGATTAATTTAGATAAATAGATAGATAACCGCTACCGTCAAATGTGCTTTTATCCACAGGGACTTACAGAGATTCAGGAGGACGCGGGTCATGTTTGATGCATTATGTCTCGACTCCACACACTAATATTGAGCATTCACTCGTATTTTTCCTGTACTGTGGTAGAAATTCTGCAACACGTAAATCTGGTAATAATTAGTCCAATGTATTTGAGTAATAAACATACAATAATCCGAGATCTTAGACGGGAGTTCACCCCTATGTCTCTCTAATAGTCTCGCAAGGAGAAGTCCAATGCACTCACAAAAGCGTGGACTACTCATACAGTTTACATATAGAACGATTAACGTCTTCTTCATGGTAGACGTCTTCTTCAAGTGTCAGGAATATTGAGGTCAGCTCTTATTCCCAATCTAACCACAGTAATGGTAAAACAGCCACAGATGACCTCCCTACATTGTTAAAAGGGGGAGGCAAAGAGGTGCCTTCTCAGCTGGGTACGTTTACCCCCCAGGGGGACTAGGAAAAAGGCATAATTAATGAATGGCTGTTAGAAAGAAACATGTAAAAAATTATAGTAGTTTACCGGTAGTTGATTTGTATGTCTGATGTTTCTTCCCGTGTTCTGCGCTGTGTGGCCACCAGAGGGGGCTGTCTGAGCGTGTATTCTGAGTCGATGCTCGCGTGTCATGAATATCTAACACATAGTTCGCGGTTCACACTCTTTTAGGATGTGTCTCTGTCCCAGTCAGAGCTCATGTGTGCATGTGGCTATACATACACACACACACACACACACACACACACACACACACACACACACACACACACACACACACACACACACACACACACACACACACACACACACACACACACACACACACACACACACACTCACTCATGCCATACACTCCAAAAAGCCTTGTTAACGAGAGTTTGAGAGAGAAAGAGCGAGGTGGGGAGATAGAGAGAGATATGAAACACCTTAAATGCGTCCTCCACATCTATAAATAGATAATAACGTCTCACAGTAGAGTAGATAACACTTCTTCAGCTCCACAGCTGTCTCGCAACCCCGCCCCCCCCCCACACCCACACCACAACACACCACAACACACACACACCACACACACACACACATCACACACACACACACACACACACACACACACACACACACACACACACACACACACACACACACACACACACACACACACACAGTGCAACAGTATAGCAGAGTACAATAGATTCAATTATTCCACATGCAGGCTTGTAATGACTAGGTGATGGTGATGATCGTATTATCTTCCTCTTCTTCAAATGGTCTTTGACTTTGTGTGTTCCTTTTCATCTTTCTCTCCCTCCTCTCTTTCTTTGCCTCCGTGTGTCTTTGTGCCTTCTCTCTCTCTCTCTCTCTCTCTCTCTCTCTCTCTCTCTCTCTCTCTCTCTCTCTCTCTCCTCTCTCTCTCTCTCTCTCTCTGTCTGTCTGTCTGTCTGTCTGTCTGTCTGTCTGTCTGTCTGTCTGTCTGTCTGTCTGTCTGTCTGTCTGTCTGTCTGTCTGTCTGTCTGTCTGTCTGTCTGTCTGTCTGTCTGTCTGTCTGTCTGTCTGTCTGTCTGTCTGTCTGTCTGTCTTTCTCTCTCTCTCCCTCTCTCCCTCTCTGCCCATCTGTCTGTCTCTGTCTGTCTGCCTTTTTCTCTTTCTCTCCCTTTCTGTCTCTCCCTTTCTGTCTGTCTTTCTCTCTTTCTCTCTTTCTGTCCCTCTCTGCCCGTCTGTCTGTCTGTGAAGCGTGTACAGAGTTTACTTTGACAGGAGCCCAGAGCACGCTGTCCATTAAAAATCTAGAACACAAAACGGCTCTTAAACACATGTTTCAACTGCATCTCGGGACTGAGAGCAGCACAACGCTCCCCCCAGTTCAACCCCTCCGTCGTCATCATCATCATCATCATCATCATCATCATCATCATCATCCTCACTACCACCATCACAGCCAGTACCTCCAACAGCTTTCAGCTAACTTGTCTTTCCAGTCAAGTCGGTTCACGAAGGTTCAATCGCTTCTTCTGTGTTTTCTGAGTTCTTCTGTGTTCTGCGCTGTGGGAAACGACTGCTTTTGTGTGGATCAAGTTGTGATGGCGGGCTGTTGACGTTCCGTTACAACACATTTAAACAACCGAGCACTTGATCGGCTGTGATGCAACCAACAAAAGCGTTCTCGCTTTTTTTTCAGCGTTGTTTTGAATAAGATGCATAATACAAAAATCCTGTCAGTTTTTATCAGTAGCAACATGCACATTTTTAAAAATAAACAAAACGTATTTTCAATTAAAAAATGTAAATATAAAGATTAAAACAAGCATTGTGAAAAAAAAGAAGCTGAAATTACCGAGCAGTGCGCTATGTTCAGCCAGCACCACCTCTCATACTCGGGTTGTTACTATTCTGGTACTTGAGGTACATCCACACGCTCTTCACCATAACGGTCGGTGGGGAGCGCGGAGGCCGGCTGGACGCCAATCGAAGGCGACTGTTGCCCTTTCCCTGGCTGCAGACCAGGCCCAGGCACCGCGCCGGTACGCGCTCTGGAAAGAGCAGCGCTCCGGTGGAGCCACCGGTGTTGTGTGACGGGGCATCCGCCGTGACAGCCTGCTCAACAGCCGGCCCATTGAGGTGGAGAATAATTCCCCAACGCCTCCGACTGCTCCTCCATTTTTGTCTGTGTGCTGCGTTCTGCGTGTGGCAGACTGCTCCGTTGATGTATATGACGCTGATCGATTTCGCCCCGAGCTCATTCACGGCGACGGGGAAGTTTTCCCGCCTCCGGTGCGTTCCCTTTTATGGTTTGTTGTTCCCGTGTGCTTTAATCCTCTCACCCCCACAATATGTAAATAAGGCGATGATTCACCCGCCCGACCGTTGCTGAGCTGTGGTTCTCTGTCATCATGAGGCGAGGTTTGTTAACCAGACAGTTTGGAACCCGGGAAAGTAGGCTAGTTTCAGACTGAGATGCAAACACGGTTTGGGAAACAAACACCTTTCAGGGAAACATTTCCACTCCGATCCGGAGACACACTTTCTTTCTTTGATTATTTTTGTCCATCTTTCTTCCATCCTTCCTCTCTTTGTCTCCCACTGCCTCAGTGAGTACTTGTTGGCTGGTGGCAGAGGAGTCACGTCATCCGTCAAGAGAGACACACGGATAAGCCGTGCACTGATCAAATGAAAGCCGTGCGCACCCCCTGTGGAGCGTGCACGTGTTCTGGGGGTGAGAGCACAACACAAAGGCATCGCTGGGAGCGAACCAGCCAATCACAGCTCAGATCTCCGCCCATCCCGGCTCGGATGCCATACCCTTACCTGCCCCTTAATGACATATCAACGCCAATAGATCAAGGAACAATTAACTGCAACTGTCACTTTGGAATCAAGCACAATGACTTAAATGTACACTGAAACTGGATACAAATAAACCCTGGTGTATATATATATGTATATTGTGGGGGTTTAGATATTTGTATAATATGCATATACAACATTTCAACAGTTGGGACACACACACACACACACACACCAACACAGACACACAGACACACACAGCAACCCACACACACAGGTTATCCAAAAATACACCCACCTCCCAGCTATCGTAGATTCACGAATGCCAGCAGCATGAATGTGTTTTGGTTAGTCTCTCTCTCTCTCTCTCTCTCTCTCTCTCTCTCTCTCTCTCTCTCTCTCTCTCTCTCTCTCTCTCTCTCTCTCTCTCTCTCTCTCTCTCCTGCCCGTCTCATTTCCCCTCGCAGCTCAATTTATTTCTCTCCTCATTCTTTGTTGTCTTCGTTGCGTTACAACGCTCCTTCTCCTCTTTACTCCTCGCTCCGCCTGCTGGGAGCTCCTTCCTCCTACCTGCTCACATAGGCGGAGCATTCTCTCTCTCTCTCTCGCTCGTCTCTCTCTCTCTCTCTCTCTCTCTCTCTCTCTCTCTCTCTCTCTCTCTCTCTCTCTCTCTCTCTCTCTCTCTCTCTCTCTCTCTCTCTCTCTCTCTCACTATGGATGGGAGGGTGTAGGACCTCCTACACTCCGCCTCCTCCTCTTCCACTCTCCACCCTCTCTCTTCATCAGCTCCTCTTGCTCTGACAGCGTGCTAACGTAGTGCTAGTGTTGTGCTAACTTCATGCTAACGTCAAACTAACCGCGCGCCCACTTTGAGCCGATGTAGTTTGAGCCGGCGGCGCGCTAACTAGCTGCTAACGGACGTGCTACCTTCACGCTACCTGCGCCTTAAGCTAATGGCGTGCTAACCGTACGCTCGCAACGCCTTAGCCGCATGCTAGCGGCTAAGCTAACGGATAAATGCTTTACTTCCAGCTGGTGATCATGGCCGGGACGGTGCTGCTGGCGTACTACTTTGAGTACACGGACACCTTCCCCGTCCACGTGCAGGGCTTCTTCTGCTACGACCGGAGCCTCTCCAAGCCGTACCCAGGGCCGGAGCACGCCAGCCGCGTGCCGCCGCTGCTGCTCTACGCCCTGGTGACGGCCCTGCCCACCTGCACGGTGAGACCCCCCTCCGCTGGAGGAAGCATTACTCTGTGTGTATCAGTGTGCGTCTGTGTTGTGTGTGTGCGTGTCTGTGTGTGTTGTGACTATGTGTGTTCTGTATGTATGTGTGTGTGTTAATTGAATCATGCGTCACTATTTTGTATGTGCGTGCAATGCGTGTGTGTGTGTGTGTGTGTCTGTGTGTGAGTGAGAGTGTGAGTGAGTGAGGGAGTGTGTGTGTGAGTTTGTGTTTTTGTGTGTGTTGATTGAATCTTGCCTCACTATTTTGTGTGTACTCATTGGTCTGTGAGTGCAGATAAGTGTGTGTGTGTGTGTGTGTGTGAGTGAGTGTATGTGTGTGTGTGTTTGTGCGTCTGTGTGTGAGGTGTGAAGCTGTAGAGGGAACAGAGGCAGCTGTGTAGGTGTGAAACCTGTGCGCATGCTCACGTGTTAATTGTGTGAGAAATAACCTCTGCGAGCGCAGCTCAAGGCCCGACTTCTGAAAAGTATAGCTCAACACGCTCTGATCTAACCCAGGAAAGGTTGATCTTGGTGTTGTGTTGCTCTCCGAGTCGCTGTGTGTGTGTGTGTGTGTGTGTGTGTGTGTGTGTGTGTGTGTGTGTGTGTGTGTGTGTGTGTGTGTGTGTGTGTGTGTGTGTGTGTGCGTGTGTGGACGGTCTAAATTAAATCCTCCCTCGCACTCCTTTGGCAGGTCACAGATCGGCCAACAGATTGGTGATCCGCATGGAGGTAGCTTCCTCCATACAGGGCACTGTGTGTGTGTGTGTGTGTGTGTGTGTGTGTGTGTGTGTGTGTGTGTGTGTGTGTGTGTGTGTGTGTGTGTGTGTGTGTGTGTGTGTGTGTTCTGAATGGAGAGGGCCAGTGGGGGTTATGGCCGGTTATCCGTTGGTGATGACAGAAATAGCGGCTGACGTCAGGAGATGGAGATGGAAAGTGCTGTCAGGTCAAGCATATCAGGAGCAGCACCAGGGAAACATAAACATAACAGTCAAAGCACCTTCTTTAAAAGGGTTTCACCATCTTCAGATCCTCCTGTTAAACATGTCACGATAAATAAAATGACGACGAACAGACAGAGATTTTTAACGACTATAAACTTGTATTTATCCTCAGGGATCTGTCGTTATAGGACTGTGTTTCTGTCTGGTTGACCCTGGGACTCTGGTACAGTCAACAGCCACACGGGCTGGGCGCTGAAAAAAAACATTTTGTGAAAGTATGTATGGATCATTTTTTTTTAGATAATAATGCCACAAGCAGCACGGAAATGACCAAAGTTATAGGACTTTGCAACTCTCGTAACTTATACATGTGATTTTTGGTTTTATTAAAGAAGAGCAGCAAATTCTTTCAAGAAGTCACCCATGCAAGCCAGTGACTTCCAAAGTCTGTGTCCGGTGTTCGTGTTTTCAGGTGTGTGTTGTAAGCCCAGTGTGTTTCCGACTGGGTTTCTACACCAGACATCCACAGCAGAATCCACTGGAGAAACGGAAAGCCAGCAGCTTAGGAACACTGGATAAAACAGCAGAATACAGTCGTTGTATAGAGGTCTTTGTGCTGTCTCTGATGACAGTGTGTGTGTGTGTGTGTGTCAGTGTGTTTGTGTGTGTCTGTATTCATGTGTGTGTTTGTGTGTGTGGGTCTGCGTGTGTGTGTGTGTGTGTGTGTTCATGTGTGTCTGTGTGTGTCTGTATTCATGTGTGTGTATGTGTCTGCGTGTGTGTGTGTGTGTGTATGTGTTGCATGTGTGTGTGTGTGTTGCGTGTGTGTGTGTGTGTGTGTGTGTGTGTTCTTGTGTGTCTGTGTGTGCATGTGTTACCATTTGCGGGTGAGAAGCTGCTCGGTCCCCGATGAGACAGGATTCAGAAAGCGTGAAAAGCGTAACACCTGCCTCTGAAAGCCTCCCTGGCCAACATCCCATAATACTCAGCACAGAGAAGCACAGCCCATCAGGATCAGCCCTGCTGACGCTACGCTTGTAACGAACAAAACACACAAACACACCATAAACATCACCAACTAGAGACCAGGAGAGACCAGTAGGGACCAGGAACCGGCTAGAGAGACCAGAGAAGACCAACAACCAGCTAGAGACGCCAGAGTAGGCCAGGAACCAGGTAGAGAGACCAGAGCAGAACGGGAACTAGGGAGAGAGACCAGAGCAGAACGGGAACCAGGGAGAGAGACCAGAGCAGAACGGGAACCAGGTAGAGAGACCAGAGAAACCAGATAAAGAGACCAGTAGAGACCAATAACTAGCTAGAGAGACCAGAGCAAACCAGGAACCAGCCAGAGAGACCAGGGGAACCAGGTAGAGAGACCAGTCGAGACCAATAACTAGCTAGAGAGACCAGAGTAGACCTGGATCCAGTTAGAGAGACCAGAGTAGGCAAGGAACAAGCTAGAGAGACCAGAGTTGACCAGGAACCAGAATGAGAGATTAGAGTTGACCAAGAACCAGCGAGAGAGACCAGATTAGAACAGGAACCAGTGAGAGAGACCAGAGTAGAACAGGAACCAGCGAGAGAGACCAGAGTAGAACAGGAACCAGCTAGAGAGACCAGACATAGACCGGAAACCAGCTGGAGAGAGAAGACAAGGAACTATCTAGAGAGACCAGTAGAGACCATGAACCTGCTAGAGAGACCAGAGTAGACCAGAAGAGACCCCTGGAGACCAGAAGAGACGAGCCGCAAGCTAGAGACCAACGGAGAGTAGGAGCCATCATGGAGAGTGTGTTTTTTTAACTGATCGGAGTGTAGCCTAACCATCATGGGATAATCCATCACTGCTCTCGCTCTAGGGCACGGAGACAGACTGAGAGGTGGGCAGTGGTCACGAGAACGGTGGGGAATTTTAAATCAAACTGTGGATTATTTATTGCTTCAATCCCACGGGCTGCAAATGACTCGGTGGGAAAAAAAGTGAAGTTGTGTTCATTCTACTTACATTCATGCAAAGAACGGGGCACTTGGTTTTGAATCCAATGCGAATGCTCAGGCTGCGCTCCAATCAGTTAAGAAACGCCCCCTCCCATGCGTGGCCCCGTGGCTCATTGAAATGTTGCTCTGCACTCATAATCATCCCGCTGCCTAAAGCGCAGCCACACTCCTTGTAAAGAACTCCAGCGGTCCTCCTCAGGCGTGTAAACACAGGATGGAGGCTTGTGGATTGTGTTCGTTTGTGGAGAAAACAACCAGGGCAGTTTGTACATGCTTACCTGTGTCAGACTAAACCAAGATACAGCGATGGGAGCATCTAAACACTTGTTTGCAATATAATGGATGTGTTTGAGGAGGCACCTTCACCACAAGAGGGGACGAGTTGCAAAAAAATCATGGCTGATTTTCATCTGGGAATAGAAAATGTCAACAATTAACCTGTGGTCTTAGAAACGGCCAAACCCTGTATGTAATGGGTATTTTGCCCTGACCACTGACAGGGTAAAAGTCATACTCTTCTGAATGAGGAAAGAATATGATACATGCACCTCTCACTCTCTGTCTTCTTCTCTCTCTCTCTCCTCTCTCTCTGTCTCTCTCTCTCTCTCTCTCTGTCTCTCTCTCTCTCTCTCTCTCTCTCTCTCTCTCTCTCTCTCTCTCTCTCTCTCTCTCTCTCTCTTTCTATCGGTCTATATCTCTTTTAACGCTCTCTCTCCCTCCATCTCTATCTCTCTGTCGCTCTCCCTATCTATCCCACCTGTCTATTGCTGCTGAGTCAGGTTAGAGAGAGAGAGAGAGAGAGAGAGAGAGAGAGAGAGAGAGAGAGAGAGAGAGAGAGAGAGAGAGAGAGAGAGAGAGATGTATCAGGCACTTGAAAGGAGAGAGAGAGAAGAGAGAGAGAGAGAGAGAGAGAGCAGAGAGAGAGAGAGAGCGAGAAATTTATCAGGCACTTTAAAGGAGCAGAGCAGACGTATAGATGAGCCCATCACCCCAGGACAGACGATGGCTTGAGTACAGACATTTTTATAGCTCATCTGCCTTTAACCAGCCCATCTCATCATATGGGCTACCATTATTACAGTATTCAAGAGAAGAGAGAGGGAACGAGCGCACACACTTCTGATTGGACGTGGTGGCCATGCGACCAAGCCAATCCAAATGTTCTCACTATTGTTCAAACACACACGCATGCACGCACGCATGCACACACACACACATGTGTCATGCTGTTTGTTTTGTGTGTGTGTGTGTACCCTATAGGAGGCCACTCCAGAGAAGAAAAAGACTTGTGATTAGAGACAGAGCAGTACATCGCGTTCGTGCTTTGATCCTTTTGTTTGCAGCCAGGCACAGAGAGAACACCTTCGGGGTCCTTCACAGCTGGTCACTACTATGCAACTCAAACAGGCATCCCTAGCCTGCACCCAACAACAGGTCTTTTCTTCTTCACTTTACTTGTTCATATCGTATTCACCAACATACGCTGGTCTGGACAACGGCTGACCACGAAGCGGTGGAAAATCCCAGTGTTGACGTGACTGCCCTGGCCTGGTGCTGCTGATCTGCTGTGCCAACATTGTGAATCGAAAAAAACTTACAGGGACTTCACAATTCCTGAGCGTTTGAATTCCTCTAGTTCCCTCCCTCCCCCCCGATTATTCGACTGAGACACACACAGGACGGGTCACCCATGGTGGGTGAGAGGGTTGTAGTCCAGTCACAAAACATCAGGTCAAGAGCCAGGCCTCAAGGGCTCCAGTCCCGGGCATTGAGTTGAGTCACCACAACATCTGAGTCTGATACGGACGTAGCATAGAAGAACGCAAACAAACCCCAACGAAGGTGAAACCCTCATGGTGCATTCAAAACTAAATACATACCTGTAAAAAAAAAAAAAAAAAAGTCCTGATATCCCAGACCGATATAATACAAGGTTGATCAGGTTGATTAATACAAGTCTTTGATTGATACAAGTTTTGATATCTCACATCCCAGACCGAACAGATCCACTGCTCTAGTCTGAGTCAAGCCTGGCTTGACTCAGACTAGAGCAGTGGATCTGTTTGGTCTGGGATGTCAGATATCAGGACTTGTACATTTCTTGGTTTATTCCTGAAACTCTGGACTGGCCCGGTAAAATTGGTTTGGCGAGGACGAGGAAGGGATCTTGTCTCTTCTCTTCTGTCCAACATCCATTAACATCCCCTTTCTCTTCTCCCCTCTCACCCCTTAGAACCCACATTCCTCTGCTTCTGCTGCAGTCAGAATTAGAACAGTTGCGATTCATTTCCGCTTCGGCGGCGGCGGCGGCGGCTCGGGAGTCTCTGCCTGTCTTATCTCCGGGGGTTCTGCTTCTCCTCTTGACCGTGGCCGTCCTCTCGAACCCCTCAACAGCTCGTAGCGCCACACGGCCGAGCCAACTGCGGTGGTACGGATCTGAGGGAGGGAGTCCACACCGGGGGAGGGCGAGATGAATCAGGAGTGAATTCCCGACGGATCAATCCCTAGTTCCTTCATTCTGGGTTTAGTCGTGTCGTCGTTTTTATTTCCTGTTTGACGAGGAAACGCGTCATGTATCGCAGACCCAGGAAGTCGTTTCACTGCATCATAAAAAGGCCCCTATTTTAAGCACCAGGTGTTTCGATGAATAGCCATCATAAGCAATATGGAAATGTATCCATTGGTCCAATCACAGCTCCATCAGGCGTGTCCAGATGGGTGATGGCCAGATGCACCGACAAGCCGCAGGTGGACTGTACATTCTGGTCGATCTAGCCGTCATACATCTGGATGGAGCCGTGATAAAATAGGGGCTATTTGAAGCGATTCCCTTTCACCTTAGAAGTGATCAAATCGTCTACTCTCTTCTACTCTAAGAAAGCACTGCTTTAAACAGGCGTGCAAAATAAATTCCACAAAAAATGCGGAAAAAAGTTGATCCCATGATGTCATTGGACCAGGACTTTTGTTGCTTGTGTTTGTTTGTAGGTGTTGATGCTGCAGATGAGTTTGACCCCTTTAAGTATGCACTGTATATTCTAAAGGAGATTATGGATACACATTGTACCACTACCACCATAAAGCGTTGATTGGAGCGTATTGACAGGAGGCATGTTAAAGGCGACATATTATACCACCAGGTGTGAGTGTGATTAGCCATTACAAGCCGTTTGGAAATCTGCCTCTTCTGAAATCACAAGTGGGCGTGTCCACCTAGATGAACGCTGGATAGATCCGTCTACCAGCCTACCCAGTGGACTGTAGCAAACGTTACTCATCTAGCTGTCATACTTCTAGGTGGACACGCCCACTTGTGATGTCAGAAGAGGCAGATTTTCAAATAGCGTGTAACGGCTAATCACAGTAATATGTCATCTTTAAGGTGGTTACCCCTTCTCATCATCCTCTACTGTGGACGAATAGGAGAAACTGTGGTGACAAACGATGGAAGGTGGATGGGGGAAGGAACGAGAGGGGGACAATGGAGGGATCATGCAACACAATGGTAAAAAAGGGGGTTTACCTTGGAATGAACCAGAGCTCTGAGCAAAGCTATGGCACTAATCTGGCCCCCTCTGTACCTCAGACATACCTTTAGCAGGATTATCTCATAAGACATGTGGATTTACTCCTCCAATACACAAGTATTATGGTATACGTGGTTTGTGTGTGTATCTGACTATACAATGAGTGTGTTGGCTCAAAGTCTTTGTTCAGTGAGTGATTCTATTTTATACTTGATCTAAGGGGATTTAATGATCACCCGATTGTTATTAGCTGTAATTTCAGCAATTAGCATCACATCAAGCAAACAGTTCTATTTAGCAAGGCCACAAGTATGCCTGTCTTTGTTTGTCGGCAACCAATTTTCTGTATCGAGTGTTGTTTTGATATTGCTTTGTGTAGGAATAATGATTTGTTGTGTTCAATGTATTCTTTTCAATCTCACTAGGTGGTTGTGGCAATGTCGTGGGTTATACACCGCCTAGATGTAAAGTGCTCATCCTCAACCGATTCAAAATTCATGGGATTCTGCTCTAAATATAGTATACTTAGTAAATACTGAGGGGTATATTTAATTCAAAGACCAACTTTTGAACAGCTAAGGGGGCGTTGTTAGGCACAAAAGCAAATTTGTAAAACGGTCGTTCAAAATATAACTATAGACTACGTAGTAAGATTTCACATAATGAAAACACTGCAACAGAAAATGAAAAACCAATCCTCATTCTTGCCTTCCGCCAAGCAAAACAGTTTCTAAAGACAGCAAAATGGTTGCCAAGCAACACAACTAAAGGTTGTGTGGTCACAGTTATGGCTTTGAGCCAATCAGAAGCAAGGTTCGGAACTATTCATTTTATTTAGCAGATTAGTTGTCCACAGTCCAGAATTGTGTGTGTGTGTGTGTGTGTGTGTGTGCGTCTGTGTGTGTGTGCGTCTGTGTGTGCGTGCGTCTGTGTGTGTGTGTGAGCACTCCTGAGCAATTAGCAACAACAGAAGGGCACGGACCCAATCATCACATTTGTCGTTTCCTTCCCGCGCTCAATAGCAAACCCCAGTTGCCCATGGAAACGTGTCAATCACCGGTTGCCGTGCCATCGCTGTAATGGGCCCCTGAGCGTTGTTCCCACTCCACACTGATCCCATCCACATTACACATTTCGGGAAACAATGTATTTCAGTACCTTCTCTGTGTTTATGCATCCCAACCCACTTTGTCTTTGTTTTGCTGGAAAACACATTACTGTGACATCAATTTGTGCATGGCAATCATGGCTTTATATTTGGAAAGGATTGTTCTCTGTGGTGTTCGGGATTATCACCGTCTACGGGCCTCTTTTGAATTTGCGTTTTCAATCAGTGTTGGGTGCCCTTGTGGACGTGGAGAGACTCTCTAAAACTCTTTGGGTCAGGGACGCGCACAGGCCTTAGGTTTCCATAGAGGCTGGGGTTCGACCTCTGAAAAGGGAACCAGAAAAAAAAAGAGTGCTTAAATATGCGCCTGGAATGAGTAAACCTTTTTTGACACTTCTATAGTGATTGAAATTATACTTGATTAA
>OLKM01001377.1:15000-141289 GCA_900291075.1 Melanogrammus aeglefinus | reverse complement strand
GCATCCAGAAGAATATCATCTGAAAGTAAGGTATCATCTTTTTCTCCCAAAAGATACTGGAAGGAAGAAACAGGCTTAGGGGGCGTTTGTGCCAACGGATCTCTGCTGGGATAATCTCTTTGCCAAACACCTTGTAATAAGAGGATGGTATTCACAGGCAGTTCTATTACACATCCCTCTGACTTTATATAGCACTAAGGGATGATCCAAACGACTTTGCTATACCGAGAGACAACGGGTTAAAACCGTTAACGCGACTTCTGCTATAATTGTCCTTACACCTTTAAGGTATACCGGGGACTATAAAACAACAACAGAAATGAAACAGCAGCCTCCTTGAGAGACGGTCGGGCCTGGGGGAACATCAGTGATGATAATCAATGGGAGAGGAAGCACTGCGTGGCCTAAACACTGAGATACAGACGCCATGTGTGGGACTCTCCCTGAAGCAGCACATTTCATGCTCCATTGGTCCGCTCATAAACGCACCGCTCCGGGCTGGCCAACATCTTTCTAAGCCTCCGCTACGTCTCCATCCCCCCCCCCCATACTTAATTCATCCACAAACGTCAACTCTCAAATATACTTACAGTAACTTATGAGTTGGCCGGAAAATGGTGTCCAAACCCTCACCGGCGAACGTGGAGTGGGTTTAGTTTGTAATCGCTTATAGATGCAGAGTAAGCATTGAAGCCGTAGATGCCTATTGATCTTCAGTGAGGTGATGTTTTTACACAACGGTGGTTTTTGGCTAGAAAAGTGTTTATGTGGGCTGCAGGTGGAGTTCTGCTTTGTTCATTAATCATGGTGACGACCACGTATGGGATTTTCGGAGTTCTCTTCATTTGCGATACACTGTCTCTGTCTCAGCTCTCTCTGGCCATGTTGTGAACCTCTTATTCAGATCCAGGCCCGGCACAGAGCTCGGTGATCAATAGAGATTAAGCAAACCTAGGGTTGGAAGCAATATCATCTCATGTTGCAATATTTATACTTGCATATGTGAATATTTATTATCGATATGCATAATAAATGAACAGAGAATTACTATGTTGGATATATTGCACACTTGGAGAATTTCCTTTTTATTATTTATAATTGATTGTAACAATCTGTAGCATAATTTTACATTTAATATCATAAAAAGTAGTTCAGGAGAGCGGGTTGACTGGTAAGGTTGCTAGTTCGAGTTCCGGTTCCTCTTAGCTGAGTGTTGAGGGTGTCCCTGAGCGAGACACCCTCACCCTGACTGCTTCTGACGAGCTGGCTGTCGCCTTGTACGGTTGACTCTGCCGTCGTCGGTGTGTTCATGTGTGAATGATTAGTCGCTTAGGATAAAAGCGTCAGCAAAATCCCCCTTAATGTAAATATAAATTGCTGTGCAGCTGAGAAGACACAGATTACACATAATGTTTGTAATGTAATTACACATACACCCATATATAATTATATACTATATGCATACAAGTAAAAACTAGTTTTTAATGAAAGGATTACAGTCAGTCAAAGGGGCTTTGTTCTATCCACTGCCCCGCCACACAAAACTGACAAAATAAATAATTGTAGACCCTTCAAGACTTAAATCCTTAAATAGAAATGTGTGAAAAACACTTGTTATTGACACACAAAAACTCCTATGCTAATCAGGAGCGGACTGGAAAAATCCCAAATAACTAAATAACAAACAGTATCCAGACCATTTGCCTTTGAACGCCACAACATCCAGGATGCATGCCGCATTGAGGGGGACCTTAAAGAAGTCTCCCTCACGGCCCCCAACTGCTTTAATCTGTAATCCCTGCCTCTCACCACTATTATCTCACCAGCAGCACTCCCTCTCCCGAGCACCCTCCGTACCCTCCGGACGGCTGGCAGTGTTGCCAGATTGGGCCTGACTTCACACCCCATCTGGCAACCCTGGCTGCAGCGCGCTGCAGCGCGCAGGGTTGCCAGATTGGGGGTGGAGGAGGGGGTGGAGGAGGGGGTGAGGAGGGGGTGGAGGAGGGGGTGGAGGAGGACGGCCGTGGTGTGGGGGGGCTATGCAGCATAATGTGGACTTGTAAAAGAGGAGGGCGAGAGGGACCGGGGGCCACTAAAGCCGTGCGTTTGAAAAGTGAGCCAAAGTTTTTTGCTGTGAAGTGTGTGCAAAGCTCCTCAGGCTGGAAGGCATTCAGGGGTTTCCTCTCTGCCCCTCGTTTCGCTGCAGATATCCCGATGTCAAAGGTGATGAAGAGGATAATGACGATGAGGATGAGGATGAGGATGAGGATGAGGATGAGGATGAGGATGAGGACGATGAAGGCGGTGTCAAATGATGGGAGTGTTACAGAAGAGGAAGAGGAGAAGCAGAATAATAAGAAGAAGATGACAGAGGAATGAAACTGAGGTTGAAACTGAGGATGATGAAGATGATGGCGATGACGATGACGGCAGTGATCGAATGATAGGAGCGTTGGAGCAGAAGAGGAGAAGAAGTAGAGGAAGAATCAGGAGAAGAGGAGGATGAAGAGGAGGAGGAGGATGGTGACAGAATGAGGAAGATGATGATGAAGATAACGAGATGCATGATGCTGATGAGGATCATGACGATGAATAAGAAGAAACCATTTTCACGTGATCGATTGTTACATTTTTCTTTGTGTCTGATGCCAAATAGGACCCGTGTTTCTCTATGGTTTGACCCAAGACTGGCAGTGTGTGTGTAGATCTGTCGCCTACACACACACCCTAGGAATTGGCCTGCTGAAGTGTCACACAGAGTAAGTGGAAGGGAGCATTGTGGCATGCTAGACTGACATTATTGAAGTATCACCATGGTAATGGCCCAACCTTAAGTACAAACACGCCAACAGGGATGGGACCAGACCCTCTGGAGAGGAACGAGGGAGAATGGATCAAAACAGACCAACACAGATCTAGAAAAAAGAATCAATAACGAAAGCTAGTACAAATTCTCCCCGCTTACCAACTGTGGCTCCAGCATTGTGTGCATGAACACCTGACGTAAAGAGATTATTTTGTAGTTATCGCTCACTAATATTATATAAGACCCCTGGAAGCAGCAGCAGCATTTCTCTTGGTTCTCAACTTGATCAAGAAACCTTTTGAGTGCTTTTTGTGTACCTTTAGCGTCCATCCTCCCCTCCTTAATTTAAGTTATTTGCGTTGTATCGTATTGAATTTCATTGCATTTATACACTAAATTCATAAAAGTAAAATAAATATATATATATATTATTGACTAATCATGAGATTTTAATTTATTCAATTTAATTAAAATAAATTCAAGTCCATTAAATATATTGTCAGTATTTCTATTATTAGCAGTACTTTGTATTATAAGCATTGACTGCAGGTGAGTTTTAATTACATAACAATAAGCAAGTGATCCTTACTGTCACCGATTCCCTGGAAGCACGTTGTTCAGTGCATTGTTTACACAAACTATTTCACCGGAGGCACTGCAGCTGTTTTCAAACCAGGAAGTTCACACCTACAAACGCAGGCGCAAAGCCTGAGGAACGAAATACCTAAAAGGACCATACCAAGACCAAACAACCACCTCTGATCAGTCAGGTACTGCTGTGATGTACATGAACATAAACTGGGATGTTTCTTTGCTTGTTGGGGGTGCACATGTTTACACAGTTTGTACACGTTTCCTCCATAGCTATGAAAAAAAAAAACACACTCTGAGGCAGAGATAGAGAGTGTGCTATGATACACACTAGTATGCCGACTGTATGGCATCAGTGTTACACTCACAGACTCACAGAGCCACAGGATAAATAACTCAAAAGAGTTCATTTAGTTTAACTTGATATATAATGGTTTGTACCTGATATGTTTCGATTACTTCCTGCAGGAAGTAGTCGAAACATGT
The DNA here is from genome assembly GCA_900291075.1 of Melanogrammus aeglefinus. Classification (NCBI taxonomy): domain Eukaryota; kingdom Metazoa; phylum Chordata; class Actinopteri; order Gadiformes; family Gadidae; genus Melanogrammus; species Melanogrammus aeglefinus. Next base: position 137,406 of record OLKM01001377.1, on the reverse strand, counting down.
CAGGTACAAGAAACAAATGAATACTCGTCTGTTTACATGAACACACAAGTTAATAACACAGGATAAGTTTCTGGTTTGGAGTTGTCTGGGAGGGTTTATTGTGATTAGAATTAAGGCAGAAGGCAATAAAAAATAACTGTACATTTCTAAAAGAAGTTGAATCGATGAGAAAGGGAATGAAAGCTATTCTAATCAAATCAGACCATTGGGTCACGTCACGGCAGATCAAAAGAACAGTCTATACCAAAACATTCAGGAGCCAATCTGGAACAGGTTAGACTTTCACTCACGCTGGAAGAAAATCCTTCTAAAGCTACTATCAGTGTCATGAGACACAAACGTTTTGTATGAAGTCTGAATTTAAACCCAATAGAACAGGACATGAAAACACAAAGGATATCAAATAATCCTTATTCGTAACGCCTTCCTGACGATCACACCGACGACCCAGTCTGATCCGAAAAGCAGCCAGAAAACAGCAAAACACACACACACCCCTACCTCTTATCGTACGCCTTGTTGGGCCTGTCCCCGCGAACAAAAAAGGAAGAGGTTCTTATCACAATGGACCAGACACTGCAGTATAAAACATGAATACTGCTGCGTCACACACACACACAGAACACATATCTATGCACACACACACACACAACCAGTATCGATATCTCCACGCACAAAACACTGTCACTATGACACAAAACCCGTATCTACATCACACAAAACACACGTCCATGCTGTGTATCGCCAGGACGCATCACAACGTGGCTACGCTGCAGTCTGCACTATGATAACTCATGATCAGATTACTGCTCCTAATGGCGTCCGTCCCAGCCCTTGTTTTACCCCCCGTGTGGGTTCTGCTGTGGCGAGACGAGAGAGAGCCCTTCCCCTCCTGCTGAGGAGGAGGGGTAACCTATAAGGCCAGCAGGAGCCCTCCCCCGTGCATCAGGATGGCCTTGCTGCTGATGATAGAGCTGGCAGGGCCAGGCTCCTCTCAAGGTGGGGCGGGGACGACTGTTGTCACTGGGGGCGGCCCCGCTCAGGGACACTTTAGGGGCCGCTGTGTGGGATGTTCATCTAATTGCATCGAGAGCTGACAGATGATCCGCTATCTGTGGCGACAGATGCTTTTTGAAGCCTGTGTGTGTGTGTGTGTGTGTGTGTGTGTGTGTGTGTGTGTGTGTGTGTGTGTGTGTGTGTGTGTGTGTGTGTGTGTGTGTGTGTGTGTGTGTGTGTGTGTGTGTGTGTGTGTGTGTGTGTGTGTGTGTGTGTGTGTGTGTGTGTGTGTGTGTGTGTGTGTGTGTTTGTGTGTGTGTTTGCGCGTTTGTTTGTGATGTGTGTGATTGGGCATGTGTGTATGTTCGTCTGTGTGCGTTAGTGCTTATGTGCGTTGTGTGTGTGTTTGTGTGCCTGTGTGTTTGTGTGTTTGTGAGGTGTGTGAGTTTGCATGAGTGTATGTTTGTGAGTGTCTGTGTGTGTGTGTTGTGTGTGTGTGTGTGTGTGTGTGTGTGTGTGTGTGTGTGTGTGTGTGTGTGTGTGTGTGTGTGTGTGTGTGTGTGTTTGTGTGTGTGTTTGCGCGTTTGTTTGTGATGTGTGTGATTGGGCATGTGTGTATGTTCGTCTGTGTGCGTTAGTGCTTATGTGCGTGTGTGTGTGTTTGTGTGCCTGTGTGTTTGTGTGTTTGTGAGGTGTGTGAGTTTGCATGAGTGTATGTTTGTGAGTGTGTGTGTGTGTGTGTGTGTGTGTGTGTGTGTGTGTGTGTGTGTGTGTGTGTGTGTGTCTGTGTGTCTGTGTGTCTGTGTCTGTGTGTGTGTGTTTGTGGAGCCCAAGGAAAAGCATTTATCCTCCCTTTGTAAGTGCGTGTAATTAGGACGTAGTGGCTAATTGGAACCCACTTGACGCGCCTCGTGGAGATCACTGATACGTTGGCTGCTCGGGCTTTAGCTGTAATTATGCACCATGTGTATGGCTCACCGAATGGTCTCACTGGCAGGTCGCTGGTCCTCACCGCCGACTCTGTGGCACTCAGGTGAGTGGCACACTAATCCTAATAACCATAACCTTCATTTAAAAGCTACTTTTTTTTAAAACAAGGTTTACAAAGTGCTTTAGAATGAAGGAAACAGAGAGAGCGATTAACAAACGGAAGGAAAAATTGGATTTGCTTCTACAAAAAATGGTCAACAATTATCAGAGATAATTTAATTGTATCAAAATTCAATTAAATAAAAAAATTAAACCTAGAAAACGCAAAATGAGTGCTGCCAGTGTTAGAGGCTGGGCGGGTTGGCCCCTGCTTGATGGCCCCCAGTTTACTGGCGGCTAGGAGCCTGATACCCCAATTCTGATTGGCTGAAGATCCCCACCCATCAGGTCAAGGATACGGCCAAGTCTTTGAGAGCATGTCTTCAATGTGGTTTTTATCCGACTCTCTAATTATTATAATTTCATCAAGTTGGATTGTTCCCAAATGACTAATGACGGATAGTGTAGAGGCTAGGAGGTTCGACTCCAGATGAAAGGCACTGGGTTTGAGCCCCGATGTCTGCCCTTCCCTACCCGTATCCTTGAACGAGACGCCTGGGAGCTACATGCTCATTAGCCACATGCCAGTCACCGGGAAAACAAGCATCTCTGATGTGAAGTCTGACTTCATTCGTAAGTCAGCTTGATTGCAAGCAAACCAATCTCATGAATACATGCCCATTTATTTTGCTTTCCTTTGGCTTTCGTCTTGATTTCACCATTTGATTTCAGTTCAATCTTACTTCTTCGGTCCCTCCAATGGGGTTCCAGTCTCACGGTTTTTCCTCCTGTCCCCCACAGGGCTTTGTGGGGTTTCCCCTGCCTCATAATAAATAACTCTAATGGTCTGTTGATCAATGAGTTTGGCTTGTGTTTTGGCCTTTAAATGGCCTGTATCACAACCCTGCTCACTGATTGAAGGATGATGCCACATTCATCTTAACACACGTTGAAGGCCGATGAGCTCAGGGTGGACCGCTGGGGAGACGGTAGGTAGGTAGCGGTGTCCTTGTTATGCTGATCACCGGCAGCCGTGTGCACGCTGCAGACAGATGGACACACCAGCTGCAGCGGGCCAGAGATCCGTAGCCTGCTGGACGGACATGCCGCGCTCCTGGAAACACGTCGGAGCCATGTCCTCCGACATGACTGGTGACACATATTGTTACTGGTGCACCTGATGCTGCAGAATATTGGACGGACAGAGAGAGAGCGAGAGAGAGAGAGCAAGAGCGAGAGCGAGAGAGAGAGAGAGAGAGAGAGAGAGAGAGAGAGAGAGAGAGAGAGAGAGAGAGAGAGAGAGAGAGAGAGAGAGAGAGAGAGAGCAGAGAGAGAGAGCAGCAGCAGTGCAGCAAATTAAACAGGAATTTGTAGTAGAGAGAGAGAGAGAGAGAGAGAGAGAGAGAGAGAGAGAGAGAGAGAGAGAGAGAGAGAGAGAGAGAGAGAGAGAGAGAGAGAGAGAGAGAGAGAGAGCAAGAGAGAGAGAGAGGGAGAGAGAGAGAGAGAGCGAGAGAGAGAGAGAGAGAGAGAGAGAGAGAGAGAGAGAGAGAGAGAGAGAGAGAGAGAGAGAGAGAGAGAGAGAGAGAGAGAGAGAGAGAGAGAGAGAGAGAGAGAGAGAGAAAGCAGCAGCAGTGCAGCAAATTAAACAGGAATTTGTAGTAGAGGTTGAATAGTTGAATTAAAATTTAGCACAGAGACGATCGCAACTCTCTTGATTGACCTCCGTAAGTGCAACACTTGTTCCCTAACAGCTCTAAAGAGGATTGATGCACCACAACAATGAATAATGAAGAACACAGCGATTATTTGGGGGTATGGAACGTTTCTGAGGTTGTTGTTGGAGGCTTATTTGCCTAGAGAGAGAGAGAGAGAGAGAGAGAGAGAGAGAGAGAGAGAGAGAGAGAGAGAGAGAGAGAGAGAGAGAGAGAGAGAGAGAGAGAGAGAGAGAGAGAGAGAGAGAGAGAGAGAGAGAGAGAGAGAGAGAGAGAGAGAGAGAGAGAGAGAGAGAGGGAGAGAGAGCGAGCGAGGGAGCGATAGAGAGAAAGAGAGAGGGAACACGCGAAAGAGAGTGAGCGAGAGAGAGTGAGTGATCAAAAGCGAGAGAGAGTGAGAGAAAGCAAGAGAGAATTGTAGCCTTCTTACCATGTTTGACAAGTCTTGAATCAATCCGCTTCAGAATGCAGCAGCCTAACTTATTACAAACACATTTCACGTGACAAGACGTCTCTCACTTGTTTTTCCGTTTTTTCTTTATTTTTTGGGTTATTTTCTAAAAAGAAAAATGAAAAACATAAATGTCAGTGGAACAGAGCATAGCAAATGACTGCAGCGGACACATTACTCCAGAGGCCGCTTGTTCTTCCCTTTCACTCCCACGGCCCAGAGGAGAAGGTATATATGTTCACAGATGAAATGGGAAAGACGAGATTTAAAAACAAGAGAATTATTTCCTCGGGTTGAATGCGTTAGCTTCAAGTAAATCCATGTTGTGAGTGAGGCAGGGTTTGGGTTGACTGCACCTGACAGCAAATCAAGCTCTACTTTAACGAAGACGGCATATATAACTGAACCATCAGTTCAAACTACCAACCATAGACCTTGCTCAATGACGTTCTATTTCGAGCTGCTAGTTGCTTCTGGCACCCTATAAGTGAATAACATCGATCTGTTATTGTCTGTGTACTGTTTTAGATATCAGGTTCCTGTGTTCTGTCTTCCATTTTCCCCTGAGCACTTCCATCCACGCCTTAAAAAAAAGATGCAGAAACGATGAAACAGCAATCAACCCATAAGCCTGTGAGCGCCGCTGCGTCTCAATGCGTCTTACCATGAGACAGCAAAAAAAGGGCGATCCTGTATATCGCAGAAGTGTCAAGCAAGAGTCTCTGCAGCAGCACACTATCTCAGCCGCCGCCTGCTGCTCGTCCCCGGGATGGCTTCTTGCTGACGCGGGCCTTGGCACGCCGCTTCCACTGCATCACGCCCCAGGTGAGCCTGACAGCCCAGCGCTACGTACCGCGCAACGATTAGCTCGATGACACTCAGCCTCCCTGTGTCAGCGCTGCGGAGTCGAGCATGAAACACTTTGATGGGACTCTCAGGTGAGGTTCGTTTAACTCTCATGTCAGTGGGGCCCTAGACAACAGGCAGGGGCGAGGCTATGGGGTCAGAACAGTCTCATTAATAATGAATGCACAGAGAAGGATTCACAAATGTATTTCGTGATTTATATATAAATTACTCTCTTCTCACAAATACATTTCAATGCACACACACATGGATATCGGTATGTATAAATGTAAAATAAATCAATAAACAAAAATAAGTTTCACAAACACATTTCTGATCCACACACAAATGTGTTTAAATAAATGTAATATAAATTCATAAATATATGAATTAAAAAATATTTGCAATTTTCATCAAACTATTTGGATGTTGTTACATTTATATACAAACTGTTAAACTTTAATTTACTAGCCGCTTTTCATTTGTGAACTTGTCATTTATGTGTGTGAACTGGTCTCTATTTATATGTGGATTTTTGAGACTCTATCCTGACGTGGCTGGATTCACGAAAAAATTTTAACAATGAACTATCTGTAGCCAATCAGATGCCTTCCTCGTTTTTAGCCAATTCACATGTCTGCAGTGTGTCTGGGTTTTTAGATTGTCGGTGCGTTTACTAGGCTACTTTAACGGCACCGACCATCCCAAACTCAGTCGAACTAAGATGGAAAAAGTGTGTATTTCAAAACGTGACTGAGCTTTTACTTCTTCGCCACCTAGAGATTGTTATGTACGATCATTTAAAAAAAACCTTATTTCCATTGACATCGGACCGAGGGGACCGGGAGGCTCGGAGGCTGGATTTATTCTTCAGAGGTCGACTCGGGACTGCAGTCATGTGATTGGCTGAAACAAGGGAGGCATCTGATTGGCTACAGATAGTTCGTTGTTGAAAAAAAAAAGAAGCATTTGTGAATCCAGTCACGTCAGAAAACAAAAATCCACATATAAATACAGACCAGTTCACACACAAATGCAAACAAGTTCACAAATGAAAAGCGACTTGTTAATTCAGGTTTAACAGTTTGTATATAAATGTAACAACATCCAAATACTTTTTTTATGAAAATTGCAAATATTTTTAAATTAATATATTTATGGATTTATATTACATTTATTTAAAACAAGACACATTTGTGTGTGGATAAGAAATGTTTTGTTGAAACTTATTTTTGTTTATGGATTTATTTTTACATTTATACATACCGATATCCATTTGTGTGTGCATTGAAGAGTATTTGTGAGAAGAGAGTCATTTATATATAAATCACAAAAAAAACAAAACATTTGTGAATCCTTCTCTGTGCATTCATTATTAATAAGACTGTTCTGACCCCATACGAGGCGGGTCTGTCTGTCTGTGTCTGTCTGTCTGTCTGTCTGTCTGTCTGTCTGTCTGTCTGTCTGTCTGTCTGTCTGTCTGTCTGTCTGTCTGTCTGTCTGTCTGTCTGTCTGTCTGTCCTGTCTCTGCTCTGTCTCTCACCGGGACGGCTGGCCTACAGGGGCGAACAGGACAGGGTGGTTATGACGGGGTCGAAGGGAACGGCGAGGAACGGTTGAAAAGTCGGCCGACCCTGCGGCTCTTAATTTGGTGAAATTCGTCGACTGAAGAAGAAGGCTAACCCGTTCCTGCCCGGGTCAGCGTCGTCATCGGCCAGATGGTTACGACTCGCAAACCCTGAGTGCAGCGTTTACGTAAAAAACAAAGTCACGCCTCCAGACTTGGTGTCGGTGGCATTAATTAAGCTTTTCCTGCTTATGTGCATCAAACGGCCTTGGCTTCCTTTGTTCCACTGTCTCAGTCTTGTTTCCTGCTCGCTGCTGGCCTGTTGTGCTTTGGACTCCTTCCCTTTGAACGTACGGAAAGCAACTGATCGCTGAAATGCGGACCAACAAAACCATGGTGGAGGTACGCCTGTGGATTGCGCTGTGTGTGTGTGTGTGGGGGGGTGTATGTGTGTGTGTGTGTGTGTGTGTGTGTGTGTGTGTGTGTGTGTGTGTGTGTGTGTGTGTGTGTGTGTGTGTGTGTGTGTGTGTGTGTGTGTGTGTGTGTGTGTGTGTGTGTGTGTGTGTGTGTGTGTGTCGTGCTCACATGTGGTTCTGTGGAGCTGGAACAATGTTCCGGGAGAACAGCAGCAGCGTCTGAAGAGGATGTTGGCTTCACTGGAGACACATATACTGCATGCACACACACACACACACACACACACACACACACACACACACACACACACACACACACACACACACACACACACACACACACACACACACACACAGGCACACACACACACACCACATACTCGTCATCTCCTTCTCTCTGTCTCGCTCTCTCCCTCTCTCTGTCCCTTCTGGGATCGATAAAGTATTACCGTTTCTTATCTTAAACACAGTCTTATACGCACGCAAATACACAATCTTTGCATGCACGCCTACACACTCACAAACACACACACACACACACACACACATGCACGCATGCACCCACACAAACACACACACACACACACACGCACACACACACACACACACACACACACACACACACACACACACACACACACACACACACACACACACACACACACACACACACACACACACACACACACATATTCACGAATGCACACACGCAAAGGAAAGAAAGCAATTTGTTTGTGCGGTCATCCTTTAATGTGTGGATTTCATCACCTCCAGTACTCTGCAGTGCATCATGGGAGATATGAACACATCTATATCGCTACACAAAATGCCAGTGCTGCGCCCACTCTACGGAGACCCCCACATTGGATAAATAGTGTCAGCACAAGCAACTTCACTCTATGCTGCTACAGTTGTTTGAGCCAATCGAAAAGCGAGGCTCAAATCTAAAACAACCGAAAACATATTTGGTCTACTCTGAGCCTGAAAAACAAAAATACAATAATTATTTCCCTTTTTTCTGATATGTTCTCAGCTCCTGCTTGTTAAATGTAAAAATGTTAGCACTTTCAGGAGTAGTGGGAGACAGCTGGGCTTTTAAGGATTTTAAAAGTTGAGGGTTGGATTTTAGCAACATAGAAAAGAGAAGAGTTAACTTTTGGGCCGTGGGCACTATTGTCTTTTGACAACATGCCAGGAGCCCTCTCTCTCTCTCTCTCTCTCTCTCTCTCTCTCTCTCTCTCTCTCTCTCTCTCTCTCTCTCTCTCTCTCTCTCTCTCTCTCTCTCTCTCTCTCTCTCTCTCTCTCTCCTCTCTTCTCTCTCTCCCTTAAAAACAAACAAACAAATGTGCGCAAGCCACACACACACACAAACACACCACGCATGCACACACAAACACACACGCTTCTATCTTCCCTTTCTCCCTTTCTCCTGTAACTTCTGTCACCTCCCAACAATCAATCGCAACCTACGTTTAGCATTTACATATTCATCCGGGATGACATTCATTTTCTCATGATAATCAACCACAATTTGTCAGACTCCGACTGTTAGGGCTGACACTGAGCATTACGTAAAATGGCATGCCAAGTATAAAACAATCATTTGTAATATGTTTATTTTCGGTACTTCACTTGAATTATCGGATAAGTACCAAACTCTTTTAAACTACATCCTCATTTAAGTGTAGTCAGTGGCAGAATATTCAGGGATTTTTTTTTATCAGGGATACAACACGCGGCTTTGAGTTGGGAAATTGTATGGATTCCTTCAAGTACATCCCCCGAGATGTGAAGGCAAACACACATAAACATCAGTGGGAGATGTGTTATGATTTATGTGTATTATCTCAGCGACTGTAATCATCTCTGTTCCCCCTCTGATCCTATATCACAGTGTCAGTGGTGAGGCCAGGCAGCCAGCCGCATCCTCCGTCCTACAGAGGAGAGAGGAGAGAGGAGCGAGGAGGCGCAGCTATTTCTGGACTTGCTCCTTGAGTCTGATTGTGTGTGGATGGCCATGGTCATTAGCCATGACTAAAAATCAATATTGATTTTGCGTCATTTAAGCACAGCTCAGGCTTTTGAGGCTATCAAAAGCCTTGCAAGGAATATGGAGGATATCGGTGGATAAATATAGCCATCATTTATCTTTAGCAATAAAGAGTAACGATTATGGGTCTTCGAATCACTATTTTGGAGACTATCATTTCTTGATGAAGTAAATAAAACATGAAAAATAACCAAAAAATTAATGAAAATAAAATGAATGGCATATTATAAAGGGGTACATCATAGATTTATAAGAGTTTTAAGACTTACTGAAACTAATTGCTCTCTTGACGGTCCCCCAATTTTTCACTGGAAAATAAAACGCACTTCTGTGGATGTATGATTAATGTAAAACACCAACCAATTAAACAAACCGAACCAAGCGTGCATTATGAACGCCATAGCTTCCCCGAGTTCCTTCGTGAATATAAATATTGATGAATCCTGCAACATGACAAAATAAGCTCACAAGGATCAGGGAACTGCGTGGAGGGACACTTTAACCAAACCATTTGCATGACGGGAGCTACCTGCGAGATCATGCCTCTCTGCTCTTCTCGTCTAAAGCACGTCGTCCACTGATCCACACACGACAGCCAAATGGCCGCCCCACCTGTCACACCATCCAGCTCTGCCTATAGCAGCCCGTTGGACACGGCACACTGAGTAGGCCTACCCACATTCTGCGCCTGCTTTTTCTTCTCACACAGAAGATTAATTCCCCCACTGCGAAACACATTTAATTAGGAATACAACGAGCGCGCAAACGCAGACACATGTCATAACAGATTAGCTAAGAAACTGGGAGAAAACATCATAATAAGGTTGTTAGAGGCGGCTGGGTGTGGAGGGGGGGGGGAATATCTCACGCGTGATAATTCCCCACACAGCCGTATCCTTTTAAGTGTAGCGAGCTTATGCTCGTCCAATTCCAATGCATACTAATCCACTACCTCCCCTTCCAGTTTCCATCAAGTAATTGGGGTGATTTCCATGTTGTTATGGAAGAGAAGCCTGGATCAGGGCGACCTGAGGTTTCTGTTACGGCTGGAGCTGCCTTCTATAACACACGCTGGGTGACCCTATTTCCCCTCTGTCTCGCAGCGTTAGCCTTTGAACCTCACACGGATGGCAATAGACACACTGTATAGAAGAAGGGACATGTTTGCTTTTGTCGATTGTTTTTAAGGATTCTTACAGAGGTTAGCCGTTGCCCCTTCAAAAAAGTGTGGTCGTGACAGAATTATGGGGCACAGGTTGTCATGGTGCAGTATAGGCCTACACATTTCAAAGGTATCCACAGGTAGCAGTTTATAATTTCATTGTATTATTTATCGTAAGAGAGGTTTTTATTATCAAGGAGTATGACGAAAACGCTGCGCCAAAGTAGAATCCGCTGGCCCTCTTCCGCATCTCTGTAATGAGATGCGATGAGATCATAGCCGATGTGTTGTGTAACGTAGGCTACAGGAAATCTATTACCATTGACAGGCACCGCGGAGCCAGAAAATGTCTGCCTTACATCAAGAAATTCTTGTCTGGTATAATACAGCAGTCTCGCTTGACATCTGCGAGGCATTGTTCGTGATCAAGATCCTTCAAATAGACCTGACAGCTTGGTTTGATGCTACGAAGGACGACCACGTGACACATTGGCTACAACTTAAACCTAGAGGCTACTTTGAAAATGACATAAATTGGATGACCTCATGTTAAACACTGACCCCCGCCCCCATCGCCCTCGCCCGGGAATTTATTTCCTCTGTGTCCAAAAGACCCTTATATTTTCCTCTGTGTTCAAAGACCCCTTATGTAATGTCATGCAGATGACGTAATAACACAGCAAGCCTGCCACCAAGAATAATCATTGTGGGCTCTTTGTTGACCAAACAGCTGTGGTAGAAGGGGTCCACAGACTGGCAAATGACAGCAAAATAAATGGTTCCACATTTTGACTGTTGCAAACCCATTATAGTGACCCTTGCAACGTAATGAACATGGTATTGGTCAGGGGACATGTCTGAACCGAAGTGGTGAAATGCCTCGAAACCATTTGCTCTGCGCAAACAAAAAAAAGCACGATTGGCAAAAGCTTTCGGTTGACAAGGCACTGGGGAATGTTGAAAACGCCAGAATCAATATGTGGATAAAGATTTTCCACCCACCAGCCCTGTCTGCCATGTCCTGACTTCCATCCACCCCCGGCCCCCCCGCCAACCCTAGAAGTAAGCACTTCAGTCAACGGAATGGTTAGAAACACCAAACTGCTGTATCTTCAGTCAATTCAGGATGGAACAGGCCAAGGCATTTATTGTCATTTCTGTCATAATTTTGTCAGGATGACATTCGAAAGAGGCTGCCTTTGATTAACCTGTGAACAGGCAATGAAGACCCTGCCCTAGAAGTACACAAGAACGGACCTGGGGTGCCCAGCATATGATACTTCAGAGACGTCTAAAGCTAACAGCATTCACCACATCCAACTGGAAGAGGAAAAATAGCAGGTTGTACTTGTATGTATCCCCAATGGTATATGTTGGTCTCATAGCAGAAAGTACAGGACAGTGGCATAAATTTAAAAAAAATAAGAGAAAATAAATAGCCTACACAATTTTGTCTATACCCAATGACATCAGAATTATAGATGCACAAATAAACATCAATATTATCAACAGTGGAGGCCACGTTAGGATTGGTCTGTACTAATAAGCTGAACAAGATATCTAGTCATCCAAAAATGAACTATTGCATGTTTTGCAATTAGCCTACTATAGCATTAGCTCCCAGCAGCACAATCCCAGAATAGACGTGACAGGGAATATAATGGATGAGTCTATTGATTTGCCGTTTGGTAGACTCTGCATTCAAGTAGTCCAGCAGTGGTCCTAAATAAGCTATAGATTGGGGGGCAATTAAACTAATTGGCTTCCAATGTGATACAAAGAAGCAAAGTATCCTGTTTGTATTAAGGCTGTAATACTGTTATACCATGATCCATCCATCCACCATTAAAGGCATGATGTTCTCTTTCTCGTATAGCGTGTGCTTGTGCGTGTGCATGTGCATGTGCATCCGCATGTACGCAGTACAGAGACACGTACACCAGTCTTGAAGGAAGAAAATCCTAAAATAAAAGTAGATATTTATTAATAATGCAGGGACAAGGCGGCAAGGGAAATAAACTTAGGAGTCTTCCCAGGCCCGGGTGTGGGACCTTCAGACTCTGTGAGGCCCAGGGAAACACACAGGGAGATGGTTGGGTAAAAGGGGTCAGCGAAATAGGGAACCATTGCTTGCTTTGCAGATATCCGTGGTTTATTGTACCCTTGTTAAATGAAATATGGGGCACTGTGTGTTTTCATATGTTCATACAGGAGGAAATCTGCACACTGACCGTACTCCCCCAACCTTCCAAAGTTGACCAAGCAGTCCCGATGAATAGCCAGTATATCTGAGTGACCAACCTCTCTCCCCCCTCTCCCCATGTGTCATCCCCTCCTACCCGTTTGCTCTCTCCTCGATTGGTTGATTGATTGCAGCTGCCTCAGTCTCCAACACCTGTAAAGGCAGCAAAGTGTCTTCCTTCCAATACCACACCAGTGTGTGTGTGTGTGTGTGTGTGTGTGTGTGTGTGTGTGTGTGTGTGTGTGTGTGTGTGTGTGTGTGTGTGTGTGTGTGTGTGTGTGTGTGTGTGTGTTGTGTGTGTGTGTGTGTGTGTGTGTGTGTGTGTGACTGAATGTGTGTGTAATTGTATGTGTGTATGTGTTTGAAAAGCACTGAAAGTAGGTATGCTGTTCAAAGCTGGAAACTATCTGCAGTGTGTTTTTGCCTGTTATATTTACAGGTATGTCTCCACTGAATTTCTGGTCTCTATCGGCAGCAAGCAGGGATGGTTCGTTTAATTGCCAATTTATGACCGCTGTATAGAGAGAGAGGGGGGGGAGGGCGAGGATGAGGGCAGGAGAGAGAGAGAGAGAGAGAGAGAGAGAGAGAGAGAGAGAGAGAGAGAGAGAGAGAGAGAGAGAGAGAGAGAGAGAGAGAGAGAGAGAGAGAGAGGATGAGAGAGGAGAGAGACGAGAGAGAGAGAGAGAGAGAGAGAGAGAGAGAGAGAAGAGAAGAGAGAGAGAGAGAGAGAGAGAGAGAGAGAGAGAGAGAGAGAGAGAGAGAGAGAGAGAGAGAGAGAGAGAGAGAGAGAGAGAGAGAGAGAGCACTTTGGGTAAACTCCCATAACCTTCTGCAAGGTGCCCATAGGACATGAGATCTTGTGGAACTCATGCCTGGGGCTCTTACCCTCTTACACTCTGCATTACAAATACAAAATGGTTGGCATTGGTTGGGAATATTGAAAATACCAATGCACGATTACCATACGAAAGACAGTATTACTAACGTTTCAGGACCGAATAAAGGGGGAGAGTTCCTATTCTGCCAGGTCTATTTAAGCCATCCGACATCTAGACTCCTAACAGTAACTAATGAGCCCCTAGCCTGGGGAGATATTAGTTGTGTGTAATATGCAGTGCCTCCTCTCTTCTCTCTGTCCCATATCTGAAGAACTGTCGAAGGGATGCCGCACTCATTTGTTCCTTCTTCTCCAAAACCATCTATAATTACTGCAGCACTTTGAAGATATAAGTATTTGTTTAGGTTTTCTCCCCACTTGGGAACATGCAGGTTGAGAAGGATGTAATTAGGTATTCAATTGTTCGCTAGTGATTCTCTGCAGGAGTGCTCCCAAAACAACTGAGTCCTTTACAGTACAGGGTGCCTTCTTCTCTTTACGACTCCATGACCCTGACACGACCCATAAAGGCTCTGCTGTTGTACTTTGCTGTCATATTAAAATGAAATATTCGTACTTTGCCGAAAGACAATTGTGTGTGTTCTGCTGTGAGTATGAAAACATCTTACTAAATTTGGGGGGAGTAATACTGCTCTTTGGTGTGGCAATAAACCACTGCCCTTCTGTTTGCTAAATGTTTCTCATGAATTACTCATCTGCTGTTAAAAAAAATAAAAACGTGTGCACGGAATCATGTTTTTCATTGTTATTTTCATTGTGTATCCTTTGGCTATATCTGGCTCCGTGATACAGATTGATTAAAAAGGTAGAGCGCAGCAACAGCAAACAAACAATTTTAATTAAGCTCAAGTATAAATCCTCTGTGTGAATTTGTAGCAATGAAACAGCTGTTCTTAAAGCCTTATAGTGTGAATCTTTTGTTTTCTTCAGCATGTACAGAGAATGATCGATAGCCCAAATACTCTGTGGATGGAGTTTAGTCCAAACATTACCCACAACTGGGAGTTATGAGGAAAAGATGTACCTACATCGGAAAGACTCTCATCTTCATCCATTATGACTTTGGAGACTAGTTGGCACATTGCAGGGAGGGGGAAACAATATAGGCTCCAAGGAAAAGACAAAAAGTGCACTCAATAAACACTTAATTTAAGTTGAATTAGAATACTTCCATGTGCGAACATGATTCATTTACTGAAAGTGTGTTGAAACAATGCACTTAATATGCTAGTGATGTGTCATTAGTGCAACAAAAGACATACTTAAATGCACTTAAATGAGTTTGACCTACCAATGAATAATGCATGTAATTTTTTGCTAATGCTATACTTTTTAACAATTTAGCTTTCTACTATAATTATATTTCAAACAGTTTTACACTCATACTTAGAAATATATTACTAACACAATAAAAAATATATACAGTGTATACCTTAAAAATGCATTGTAAGTATACTTCATTGTAATTTGCAATTATTTTCAAGAGCCATTACAATATATATATATTTATATATATATTATTTTTTAAATACTTCCAGTTCACAGCTTTTAGGGCTCTTGTAAAGGGCTCAATCACTTATCCCGCGGTTTAACCTTTTATTTAAACATAAAATATTATATTATACATATTATGTGGTCAGCATTTCCCACTACAAAAAGTCTGATTTACACAAATTACCACTATTCAGTGGACTCAATAAACTGTCTATTTCTACGTAAATAAAAAGGTAGTCGGATGACTACCTCTGAAATAAAACTCAATCTGTGCAGTTAAATAAAAAAAAATATATTGATCGCGAATCTGAAAGACTACAATCATAGCCTGGACATGACTCGGGATTGAAAATTCACGCTTTCATCCAAACGGCAGTGAGCCAAAGAACAATCAAACCAAGCACACAATCAAAACTGCAGCGGTTGCAAAAAAAATAAAGAGCTGAACAACCTGTTTAAACAAGAAACTGGAGACAGTGCAGAATGGCCATCGGGATTAGAAAATACCTCCTGCCCTCCCCTCATAGGACAGGACAGATATCCCCTGACTGTGGCGGTTTTCCCAGTGCATGGCCGAACTTCGGGAGTGCAGGTATAAAGTTATTTAATGTACTCGTGCACTATACTGTTGTACTGTCACCCTGTTCTAGTACTGTCTGCATGCTACTTGTAGGCATCCTTGAGATGTCTAACCCCTCACTAAAGGTGCTGTAGGCATGAGAACGCAGCCCAAAGTAAAACTTTACGTGCGCAATGCAATATAGTGCCACAAAGCCCCCCTTACTTCAGGTATCAGCCACACTGCCCACACACCACACACCAGAACTGCTGAGGCACTTCCTACTGAACTCCCCGCACTTCGAACAAATTCAATCTGTGGAAGTTATTTCCCTGTTGGTTCACCCTGTTGGAGGCCTGATCCTGAACAGCTGGAGGGCGTATTCCGACCGTGATCTGGAAGACGGGCTGTCCTGGTGGTATCAGTGATTGGTACCCTGGAGACTAAAGGGAGAACCCAGGGGTACTGAACACGCAAAGCGGTGCGGAGCTGTCAACGCACGGCAGGAGAGAAACGCGGCCTCATTAGACACGGTGGATGGCCATGGACCTTAAAAGCTGACAACCGTGTTCCCAGAGTCTAAAGAAGCGATGGGCCAAATTAAATCGATCAACGCTAGGACTTCAGCTCACCTTGGTAATCGATTATTTTATGCGAAGCCATCCCCTATTAGCCTGTCAGTCTGTATGTCCGTGTGTCCGTCTGTGTCTGATTGTTTTTTCGGTCTGGTTCCTGCCCGTTCGTCTCTGACCTTGACGGAAATGCCATTTCATTTGTTTTTTGTGCGCCCTTTCAATGTGGTTACGTCATTTTATACAGCTCCCAAATTTTGTTCTCTTACAACCTCCCGGTGAGAAGCGATGCAAAACATTCCCCCAGCCCTAACACTCCCCACCTTTCTGGTCCAGATTACCATGGACATAACGTGAGGGGAAGACGCTCAGAGCGGAACAAGACCATGCACGGTCATTTTTGGTTTCACTGGTGTAAGTCCAGGGCAAGGCAGATGTGGACTGAATACTAATTGGCCTCAAATGCTCTCAACATCCACACTCTTGTCATCATTTTTCCTGGTGTCCTGCTGAGGTTAGTGGTTGGTGGAGACAAGAATGAATAATTGATATTTCTTTACACACACATGCTCACATACTGTAATCAACGGTTCAACAAGGCACGTGCACACACCTGTACTGTGAATGCATGTGTGTGTGTGTGTGCTTACGTTCGCGCGCACACACACGCACACACACGCACACACACACACACGCACACACACACACACACACACACCACCACGCACACACACACACACGCACACACACACACACACGCACACACACACACAGACACCACCCACCCACACACACACACACACACACACACACACACACACACGCACACGCACCACACCCACGAAACACAAGAAAGGATTTCCGAAGGTCGATTGAGTATAATCATAAAACCAATAACTCACAGAGCGTACCTGATAATACATCACATTAAGTAGATGTTCACTGATCATTCAACTTCAGCGTCCTACTGCAGCACTAACTGTGGAGGCCAGTGAGTCGGTGATATATCAGTCACTGGGGTTATGAAGTGGAAATGTATTTACAGTTATTAATAGGATTGTATTTGGATGCAGTCCACGATCCTGGGCCAACACTCCTCCCCCTTAGTCAAGGTCCTGAGCAGCCCAAGGCAATCCCGCTGGTCCTCTACGGCCTACATGCATGGGACGAAGTGGTTGTATCTATTGCTACTCCGTCATGAATCCCCAATGTAAGCATTTTTTGTTTTACCCTAACAGAGTTTGGCCCTGTTTGCAATACATTAGTAATAACTATGGAAATTGCAATTGCAGAAGATACCATCATACAAACCGCTACAGTAAAAGCATAGGAAACATAGCACCTCCTGTGGAGAATGTCGCTCTCATACTGCACTCTGCTGGTGTATGTTTATCAGCGCAGATTGTCTCTAAGGGCTTTCGTTGTTCGTTCTTCTCCATCGAACCGGGCTGTCTGTATAGTAAGCAAGGCATGCTATAAAGGAAAACTATTTTTGGGTCATTCATTTTGCCAGTTTTGTTCAGTCTTTTTATTTGTTGTGTTTTGTACATCAGGAACATTGTCTTGTGACACATGCGTACAGGCCGCTCAAACAGGCCCACGTGACTCCTTTGTACTCGCTTCTGATTGGATGACGTGTGTTTTCCCCGCCCACAGTCCAGCCATGCTGCGTTTTCCCGCGAAGAGCACCTCGGAGAAGCAGGCCTGCTAAGGTTATAGCGCTAGGGGGGATAACAGGAAAGTAAATACGACAAAAAAAAATATTTTTTTTTCCTTGCAAGGGTGCTAAAAAGCCACGTAACAAATGGCCAAGCAAAGTTCCCTGTTCAACTTCTTCACCAAGTCTCCACCGCCGGTCTCCAAGTCTAAGCTCAGTCCTTCTCCGACCGAGGCAGACGTCCCGTCATCCGGGCTGAAGTCGAACTCTTCGCCCAAAGAGCAGGCTAAGCTAGCTACACCGAATAAGGCCGTCAAACACACGAAACCCAAACCAAAGTCTCACTCCAAGACCTCGAATGGAGGATTCGGTAAACTGTTTGGGGGAAAAGCGCCTGCGGCCAAGGAAAGGTAAGTGTTGACATGGTCCTCCTGGCGTCGTGCACGTTGTATACTTTGTGTACAATGTGCACGATCATATCTAACTAAATGGGTTTGAACTGCAGCAGACATGTCAAGATGTTGACTCTCTGATTTGCGTGCTAAGAGATGTTGGAGAGGTTTTCTGTGTAAAGTATCAAATTATTACTCGATTTAACTTTTTGACTTTCTCCAACAGTTAGCCAACGTGATGCATCGTGCTGTGTACAGTACATTGTTCCTCCTGTATGGAGAGCGATGGAGCTATACAAGTTAGCTACGTCTATTGCTATGACGGCGCATTTACACAGCGTACACTTATGTGCACAGCGCTCCATGCCCGTTCAACGCTGGCTGCCTGGTCTGGGCTAAGCTGGAGGGCCACCCGTGGTGGCCATGCATGGTCGTCCCCCAGCCCCTAAGTGGACTGCAGATGAGGGGTCGTGGGCGGAACCAACGCATCCATGTCCATTTCTTTGACGAGCCTCCTACCAGGGGTTGGGTCAGCGCCAAGTATGTACGAGAATACCTAGGTAAGATGGAGTCGGTTGAACTTGATACGTATGCTGCCAGTGTTATTATTAGTAGATAATACGTTTATTTATTTTGATTTATTACGATTACCTTATTTTACGAATTTTAATGATTCAAAGTTAGGGATGGGTATTGATAAGATTTTTGCGATTCCGATTCCATTTTCGATTCTGCTAAACGATTCGGTTCTTTATCGATTCTCTTATCGATTCTCATTTGGAAAAAAGGAGAACAAACAGATCAATTAGAATCAACTTTAGTTCAGTAAGAAGTAACATGATGACTTTACAAACTGTCTTGAGGTATAATAATAATAATAAAATAAATATTCTTCTATGTAGAAATTAACAACATACAATACAAGATAAGTTATTCTGTGGCAAATACAAGAATAGGCAGTAACATCCAGTAACATTTTTCTAATAGCCAGTGACGAATTCAGTCAAACTCAATGGAACTGTGCATTACTACAGCTATGATGTATTAACAATTCTTCTGCAGAAAAATGATTTAATGTTAACTGTTATTAATAGCAGGTTTTACAACGAGGCAAATGGCGCTAACATGATAGGCAGTGTCGTTACCTGCGGTATTAACAGCAGAGGAGGACATGCTAACGTTGCTGCTGCGGCTGCTGCTGGGTTGAGAATCACTCCGGGAATCGTATCGAAAAACGCGACATTCATTCAAAGTTATCGCATGCTGTGTGCGCAAATGTTTCTGCATATTGGTAGTATTTCCTCCCGTTGATGAAATATCCACTTTGCAAATATTGAAAGTTACCCTGTTGTCACCCTTTCTCGTGAAATGTAACCACACTTTCGAGCGTTTGTACCGCTTGGGTGCCATGTTGCCGGCTGCACTGCACTGGACGTTGCGTAACTATCTTGCGTAAGCTACGCAACGTGCGTGGTGACGTCATTCGCGCCCGCTCGGAATCGATAAGGGAATCGTTTGCAAAACTGGCAAACGATTCCAAGGAATCGAAACAGTCGGAACCGGTTCTCAACAAGAACCGGTTTTCGATACCCATCCCTATTCAAAGTGTGAGTGAACCCACTATTTAAGCTCGGGTCTAGGTATTTTTTCCATGTTTATTACTGGAAATGTTTGATACTTTTTTCTAAGTTGGTATCGTAAAAGGATGTATGTGCAATGTGCCCCATACCAGGGCACTTGTGGTAAATACTTATGCAAAAGCTGAATGAGGTATTAAATGCCTAACTTCTGTTGCAGGCTCTGACAGCTGTGATGCTAAAAGCGGGGGCACTTTCTTCAGTGGGAGGCCTGAGATCCGCCATGCCATGGAGCTAGCGGACAAAGTCATGTTTGACAGTCCAGAGAAAAGGCTGCAGATGCCTCTCTCCATGGACCCATCTGACGAGGAAGAGGAGGAAGACATGGAGGTGGGTTAAAAAGACTTATTGCCATCGTCTGATGACGCCTGGGATTGAGGATGGCGCCTGGGATTGATAAAGTATTGTTCTGTTATGAAAGACCTCAGTATGTTATGAGATTGTTATTTGTCCGTCCTTATTTGTGCTTTCAGCTTGATAAGTCAACGCTTTCTGATGAAGAGGCGAGTGACGAAGAGATGGAGGAAGAGGAGAAGTCATCCAAGCCCAGTCGCCGTTCCTCCAGATCCACGGTGGATAAGGGCAGTAAACCCAAGCGCCGGCGCATCATCGTGGCCTCCGACACCGACGGCTCGGACGAGGAGTTCAACCCCAAAAAAGCCGCGGCCAGCAGCGAGGAAGACGACGATGAAGAAGAAGAGGTGGAGGAGGCGGTGAGCAGTTCAGAGGAAGAGGAGGAGGTCGAGGAGAGCGAAATCTCTGAAGTGGACAGCCCGATCAAACCTGTGAAGCGCAAACGTCCCGACGACAAAGCCTCCAAGCCAAAGCCGGCCGCCGCTGCACCAGCGATTACCCCGAAACGCCCGCCGGTGTCCGCCGCAGACACCAAGTCACGACTGTCCGCCTTCTCTGCGGCAGACAACAACGAGAGCCAGGCCAATGGCACGGCCGGCAGCGGGGCGACCACCTGGGACCACGAGAAGCTGGAGTGGCTGCAGGACGGCAAGCGCAAAGACAGCCGCCGCCGCCGCCAGGCGGACAACGACTACGACCCCACCACCCTCTACGTGCCCGACGACTTTCTGAACAAGTGCACCCCCGGGATCCGGCGCTGGTGGCAGCTGAAGGCGGACATGTTCGACGCGGTGCTCTTCTACAAGGTGGGCAAGTTCTACGAGCTGTACCACATGGACGCCGTGATCGGCGTCAACGAGGTGAACCTCACCTTCATGAAGGGCACCTGGGCCCACTCGGGCTTCCCCGAGATCGGGTTCGGCCGCTTCTCGGACGCGCTCGTCCAGAAGGGCTACAAGGTGGCGCGGGTGGAGCAGACGGAGACGCCGGACATGATGGAGGCCCGCTGCAAGACCATGGCGCGCCCCACCAAGTTCGACCGCGTGGTGAAGCGCGAGGTGTGCCGGATCATCACGCGGGGCACCCAGACGTACAGCGTGCTGGACGGGGCGCCGTCCGAGTGCCAGAACAAGTACCTGCTGAGCCTGAAGGAGCGGGCGGAGCCGGAGAGCTCCGGCTCCGCCCGCACCTACGGCGTGAGCTTCGTGGACACCTCCGTGGGCTACTTCCACGTGGGGCAGTTCCAGGACGACCGCCACTGCTCCCGACTGCGCACCCTGGTGGCGCACTTTGCCCCCGCGCAGGTGCTCTTCGAGAGGGGCAACCCGTCGCTGGAGACCCGTAAAATCCTCAAGTCGTCGCTGGCCTCCGCCATGCAGGAGGCGCTCGCGGCGAACACTCAGTTCTGGGATGCGCAGAAGACCCTCAAGACACTGGCGGAAGAAGACTACTTCAGCGAGAGCGTCGGGAAGGACCAGGAGGCCGGCGGAAGCATTTTACCGAGCGTCCTGAAGAGCATGACCTCCGAGAGCGACTCGCTGGGCCTCACCCCCAAGGAGGGCTACGAGCTGGCCCTCTCCGCCCTGGGCGGATGCATGTTCTACCTGAAGAAGTGCTTCGTCGATCACGAGCTGCTCTCCATGGCAAACTTCGAGGAGTACGTCCCCGTGGACGTCGAGATGGAGAAGGCCGCCGGCTCCGCCGCTCCAGCTTCTTCTCCCAGACGCGTCAGCGCGTGGTCCTGGACGGGGTGACCCTGGCCAACCTGGAGATCCTCCAGAACGGCGCGGGGGGAACGGAGGGCACCCTGTTGGAGCGCCTGGACACCTGCTCCACGCCGTTCGGGAAGAGGCTCCTCAAGCAGTGGCTCTGCGCGCCGCTCTGCAACCCCACCTCCATCGAGGACCGGCTGGACGCCCTGGAGGACCTGATGGGAGCCCGGGGCGAGGCCTCGGAGGCCTCGGAGCTGCTGAAGAAGCTGCCCGACCTGGAGCGCCTCCTCAGCAAGATCCACAGCATCGGCACGCCGCTCAAGGGCCAGGACCACCCCGACAGCCGGGCCGTGCTCTACGAGGAGGTCACCTACAGCAAGCGCAAGATAGCCGACTTCCTCTCGGCACTGGAGGGCTTCAAAACCATGCAGGAGATCATCTCCGGCTTCGCCAAAGTCTCCGGGGAGTTTCGCTCGCCGCTGCTCCGCCAGGTGGTGAACCTGAAGGCCGGCAGAGGGGAGGAGGGCCTGTTCCCCGACCTCTCCGGGGAGCTCCGGCGGTGGGAGACGGCCTTCGACCACCAGAAGGCCCGGACGACCGGCGTCATCACCCCCAAGGCGGGCTTCGACCCCGAGTTCGACCAGGCGCTCGGCGAGATCAAGACCTGCGAGAGGGAGCTTCAGGACTACCTGGACCGGCAGAAGAAGCGGCTGGGCTGCAAGAGCATGACCTTCTGGGGCACGGGCCGCAACCGCTACCAGATGGAGGTGCCGGAGAGCATCTCTGCGAGAAGCATCCCCGAGGAGTACGAGGTGAAGTCCACCAAGAAGGGCTGGAAGCGCTACGTGACCAAGGAGGTTGAGGGCCTGTTCGCCGAGCTGCAGGGCTACGAGGAGAAGAGGGACGCCGCGCTCAAGGACTGCATGCGGAGGCTCTTCTACAACTTTGATAAGAACTACAGAGACTGGCAGACGGGCGTGGAGTGCATGGCCGGTGTTGGGTACGGACGTGTTGTTTCTCTTATTATTATTTTCGGCTCTCGGAACGTATCTTTAAAAATAGAACAATAGAAAAGTGTGTGTGTGTGTGTGTGTGTGTATTATGTTAAAATAATGCATCTCTTTAAATAACTATCCAGAGACTGGGAATCGCTTGGTGGCTAGCCGTTGGGGCCATTAAAGCCCTACGTTTCAGTCAGATAGTGTTTTACAGTAATGACTAGTCTTGCAGAGATGATTACATTGTGAATGATGGAGCTCTACAGTGGAGGCTTAATGTGTCTCATAATGGGATTTCTTATCAACAGACCATTTCTCAAACACACATTGCTGTTCTATTTACAGCAGCACTCTGCCGCTAAAAGCCTGGATACACCCGATAACGGATGGTGATTTAAAACTTGGGGGACGAGCTACAAGTACAGAGCCCACATGTAAACATGTACTTCACATTGTTTTTATCAGTGTAAAATGGGGGCACCCGATTATGGAAAAAAAATCATAGTCACGATTATTTTGGTCAATCTTGAAATCACGATTAACCAACGGTTATTTTTGAGTTTGAAAACATGATGTATTTGTTCAGCACGTCTCTCTTGAAAACACTTTGTAACTGAGAACTTGGAAATTTTGCCTTAAAAAAAACCACACAAAACGGTCAAAGAAAAAAGTTCAAATCTAAAATAATGTACAGATATGTATCCAGCTGTTATGCAATTTCTATAAAACATTGAAAAAAAATACTTAAAAACGCAAAAATCTAAATCTTGATCATACGTGGGTGAATGGCCCAGCCCTGGTGTAATAACGCCGGCCGATGCTCTGGTTTTAACTCCCCTTTGTACGGCCTCCCCCAGACGTGCTGCTGAGTCTGATGCGCTACAGCCAGGGGGGCGACGGCCCCATGTGCCGGCCCAGGTTGGTGCTCCCGAAGGGGGCCGCCGATCGCTCGGCTCCCTTCCTGGACCTGCGGGGCTCGCGCCATCCCTGCGTCACCAAGACCTTCTTCGGAGACGACTTCATCCCCAACGACATCTACATCAACTGCCCCGGGGAGGAAGAGGAGGAGAAGGAGAAGGAGGGGGTGGAGGCCGGCCATGCGCCCTGCGTCCTCGTCACGGGGCCCAACATGGGGGGCAAGTCCACCCTCATGAGACAGGTGGGCTGAGATAGGAGGGAGGCAGTGGCGCATCCACCTCCGGGCGTTTTTTCATTTCTGCCATTACATAAAAATGATATAAAAAGTGACTCATCCCTGAAGAGACCGTGAGTCATTATCGACTGACAAATGTCATATTGGTGTGTCCCTTTTTAACCACTGAATATTTTCTTTGAGGTTTTCACAACAAGCAAGAATGCTTTGCATTTTCATTCAGGGCATTCATCACACTTTGTTCCAAAGCGACTGACATTAAGTACATTTGTCGGACGAAAGAGAAACGACATATCGCTACAGTAAGGAAGTTGACAGAACAAAGTGCCAAGCACTAGATTGTTGTTGTTACAGGGTGTCCGTCGCATCCTTAAAAAGTCTTAAATTCATGTTTCTGAATTTAAGGCCTTGAAAAGTCTTAAATTCGTCAAAATGTCATAAGCTGGTCTTAAATACTGTAACTCAAGGTCTTAAATTTGGCGGGGCAGGACTATTTTTTATTTTTCTCGTGGGACTTTTCAGGAAAGACATGTAGAGGCTTCTTTCTTGCTAAGCTGCATATATAAACGATTGTCTGAGTGCTTGCTAGCTAGTCTGCGACAATGGGTAGGTGAATGAGTCTCATTGAGTGACACCCATGCTATGCTTGGGTTATAATACAGCGGGATCCCCCCCCACCATTGCGTGTTTTAGGTCTTAAATTTCATTCAAGGTGGTATTAAAAAGGTCTTAAATTTGACTTGCTGAAACCTGCAGATACCTTGTGTTAACCAATTCCCTGTGCACAACAAGATGGCTAGGATAAGATGCTACTGTTTGTAAGTATTTTAAATACTGCTAAATATAAGCGTGGTACAGATGTTTTTTGTTTTGTCTGAGCCAGCCGTCCTGAATCGCTGTGATCCTACCGTGCATGTCCTGTGTCTTAGTGTGGCCTGGTGCTGATCCTGGCTCAGCTGGGCTGCTACGTGCCCGCAGACAGCCTGCAGTTCACCCCCGTCGACCGGGTCTTCACCCGCCTGGGGGCCTCGGATCGCATCATGGCCGGTAAAACACAAACCCCCACCTTCTCTCCCGCTCCTGCCAAAGGGACTGGTCCTCTTAACACCTCCGCGGTTAGGACACCTAGGACACCGCACGACAAGACTGCAAAACCGCTCCTACCCTGGAGCTGTGACCCTACTGAACTCTACCCCCCCGCCCCAACACTGATCCTCCCCATCTCATACACACATTGCACTAGCGACACTTAAGGGCATGTTTTCGAAAAAGCATTCTATTTTTATATATATATATATATTGTTGATATTGTAGTTTTATATATTTAGATGTCATGCATCTATGTAACTGGGCAGCTGGAGGATTGCTCTAACAAAATGTTGTAGTCTAGTACAATGACAATAAAGATGATCTATCTATGTTATCTATCGGAACCTCAAACTCCATGTGTTCTGTCTTTGTCTTCTTACCTCCAGGGGAGAGTACGTTCTTCGTAGAGCTGAGTGAAACGGCCAGTATCCTGCACCACGCCACCGAACACTCCCTGGTGCTGCTGGATGAACTGGGTGAGGCCGAGGAGCAACCGCAAGAATTGAGCGCGGAAATTATAGGAGTATCTTTAATCATACATTGCTATTGTTGATTCCTGAAACTTGAAATCCTTGAAAAGATTGTTGAAACCTCTAACCAATCCAACCGTAGGGGGACCCAAATACATTTTTCATATACTTCCCATTACAAATCTCATATTGTGCGGTCACGTTTCACGGTGCCATTTTAATATAGCGCTCCCCGTCTTGAAAAGCTGTACATGGCGCATAATCAAATCCTTCCCCAAGAACAAATCTCCCCCCCCGCAATTTGAGAATCCCTTGTATCACATTACATGTCCCCCCCGACTTGGGAACAAGACTTGTAAGCGTTTGTTCTGTGACCGTCTTTGCAGGCAGGGGCACAGCCACCTATGACGGCACCGCCATCGCCAGTGCCGTGGTGAAGGAGCTGGCGGAGAAGGTCTGCTGCCGCACCCTCTTCTCCACCCACTACCACTCTCTGGTGGAGGACTACGCCAACAACCCGGCAGTGCGCCTCGGGCACATGGTGAGTAACGGGGCGACCTGTATGGATTCTTTTTAGGGGCGATACCGATTTTCATCAGCCTTAGCCGACGACCGGTACGCCGATAGCGATTTTTCTTCAGCCGATATTTGGAGCCGATACTGCTTTTGCTGCCTCGATTAACATCATAAAAATGTACAGTTTAATTTCTCAATTTAAAAAAAAGGAACATTTATTGAAAATCATGCCGGGAAAAATTTTTTTTTTTTTAAAAACGTCTGTTGCACATAAAAAACCCAAATATCGTCTGGCCGATAAATTGGTCGATCACGAGTGAGTAAAGGCCTGCCTTGCCTGCAGAGGAAGTGCAGTGAATTGTGAATTTACATTCAGGGCATTTAGCAGACGCTTTTATCCAAAGTTGACTTACAATAAGTACATTTGTCAGAAGAAGGAGAAACAACCAAATATCGCTGTCGGTGCAGTAAAGATATTCATAGAACCGAGTTCTAAGCCCTCACTATTCCTCTGTAGACCCATTCCCCGTATACAACAAGATAGCACCACTACTCTGTCCTGTTCTGTCCTGTGGTGTGGTAGGTGACTGTGGGTATAATGTGGATTTCAATGCAATAACACAGAATACATTTAATGACAGAATACATTTAATGTTTCATCCAATAAATCAGTAATCCAATATATCAGAAATTGGTTTCAATATATCAAACCAATTTTTCTAACCCATCTTTTTTCCCACTGCTGATTTAAAATCATCAGTTTAAATAATGACTGTCAAACAACAAATGGCAGGCGGTCACCAAATTCTGGCAGCGGATGCTCCCCCCCCCCCCCCCCCCCATATTTAAAAATGCAAATAGGCGGCCTTAAATCTGCCAAGTATGAAGAAGCCGTCTGTCTCCCCCAGGCCTGCATGGTGGAGAACGACTGCGAGGATCCCAGCCAGGAGACCATCACCTTCCTCTACAAGTTCATCGCTGGGGCCTGTCCCAAGAGCTACGGCTTCAACGCAGCCCGCCTGGCCCACCTGCCCGAGGACGTGATCCAGGCCGGGCACCAGAAAGCCAGGGAGTTTGAGAAGAGCACCACGAGCCTCAGGCTATTCAGGTACGGCCGACGTTGTTTAACCCACGACGGCGTGGAACAGGAGCTGGGTAAACGGATCGATTCATCGATGCACTGCCATTTATTTTTTTTCTCGATTTTGCAATTTCGATTCAGAATTTTTTGAAATCGATAATTTCCATAAAAAGAAGGTAAAAAAGCATACTTTGTAATGTCATTGTAATCTAGAAGCGAGTATGCCTAGATGTACGTGCCCTTTTACATTTGTCCATGTTATGATTATTACTTTTATGCTGCAAGTTTAGCTCAGGAACAATATTATACAATGGTGTATTCCCTTTTTGCTCAATGAAATGGTTAATTCTAAATAATATTTAGGTATTTTTGTTATCTGCACGTATTATTGAATCGATGTCCAAGCAATTGGATCAATATCGATATCGATGTCCAAGCAATTGGATCAATATCGAATCAAATGAAGACCTAAATGAATCAAATCGAATTGTGAGGTACCTGGCCATACCCAGCCCCTAGTGTTGAACCGTAATGTGGTTCATCGTGTGACATAATTTATCGCCGAGGAAGATTTGATCACTGACCCTGTCTTTTTGTCTCGCCCTCTTCACAGGAAGCTCTGCAGATTTGCTGAAGACGCCACTCTGGGAAAAGCTCACTTTGTTTCGCTGGTTGAAGCGATCAGCATTGTCTGAACCCGTTTTGTTCCCGTTCATTTTCTATTACTTGTTCCACTGTTCCATTTTTTTTTGTTACTTTGAAGACGACACAAATAAATCCACTACTGTAATGATCTAATAAAGTTTATTTAAAAAAGACAATTTCTTATGTAGGAAATTGAACCCTTTAATTTCACACTATCGCCTACATAATGGTTATTGAATACTTCACAATATATTAAGTCTAGATGTTATGATACATGCATACAATTTAGGTTGTATGGAAACCAATACAGATGGAGGGGAGGGGGGGATGAAACATACCACTGTATAGATACTTGTCTCAGCTTAATTTGAGTAAGTTTCTTATCCTCCAGCAATGTTGGGGAAGCCACGTTTATCTTTACGCTTCTTATAAAACGGCTGCTCACAAGACTTAAAGCTCATCACATCTTAAAATCCCCTACGGACATTTTTCAAATTGCCCCAAGAATTTCCACCCAAGTAAAAATGGTGTAGGTTTATTAGGCCATTTGAGTTGGATATACCATATAGTATTACAAAAAAAAAGTTTACAACAGGTACAAATTGTGCAAGACAGTGGAGCTGTATAATGGACACGGTATACATGAATACGTCATGACTGTATAAAAACATCGCGTGGCATTCCCGTCGGGGCTGCCGACAGCCACAGTAGAGGAAATCTAGAGAACCTCACCAACAAACACCATAAGAAGACGGTAAAAGTCCATGTCAAGGATACTAAAAACGACACATAAGCTATACATGGGACACTGGGCTTTTAACAAGTCTTGTGAAATTAAAAAAAGTTGTTTTTTTTCTTTTTCTTGAATGATAAATGTAAATAAGCCAACATTGCTGGAGGAAATGTATAGTGTTTCCTCGTGTTCTCTTTCACAGAAAGAAGTTAAGATACTGCGACGGGAGTACATTTACAGCGGAAGTGTGTGTGTGGGAGGGGGGGGAAGCGATTGCTGGGTGAGAAAAATAAAAAAATAAAACCACGTTGAATAAAATAAAGACATTCAAGTACAGTACGATTTTTGCATGAAATACAAAACTACACAAAAAGCATTAAAAATTAAATCTTTTTTTTTTTTATCGCTGAAGTGCTGTGTCCTTTTTGTTTTCTTTTTTTCCCGGACGTGCATACAAGCTCAACGGTTGCCCGGTGATGGAAGTATTGTTGCCATGGGGACCGTTTGAGTCAGCGCCGCTGTCCATGAGGATTCTTGTATATACGTGACTTGTTGTCGTCTGCGTTGTCGCTCAACAGACAGACGTGCTTTGCTGGCTCTTCCTTGGCATCTCTCTCCCTCTCTCTCTCTCTCTCTTCCCCCCCCACCCTCCCTACCCTCCCCCCGCCCAAATCCTGAGTCCTCGGTCGATAAATTGTAAAAAATAAAAGAAGGATCGAGGCGTCCAATGGGGGAACCTTATCCCCTTCCTGTCCCACTCCTGCATATAAAGTTGCGTATCTCTTGCATCACGTCCTCCTCGGAAGTGAATCTGTGGACTTGGAGCCCGGGTTTCGGCCTTGTCTCCCGGTACAGGCTGGCCTGCCTCCACCTTGGGAGTCTGACGGAGGCAGGAAGGTGGCGGTGCTGCTTTGTGTGTCTTGTCTGTGTGTTTGTGTGCGCGGTGGCTCTCGGGTCTCAGTTGTGCTGCAGGGTGTTCGACTCGATCGGGGGGGCAGAGTCGTACAGCGTGTCCGTGTCGTGCGTGGGCTCTCCGGCGAGCGTGCACGGGTTCGACAGTGTCCCGGCGCCGCAGTCACAGAAGAACCTGCGTGAGGACGGAACAGTTTTCCCATCATGCACTGCAGCAAAGCTCTCCATTACACAATTTCTTTGTGAAGTATAATTGTACATTATATACTACTTTAGTGGGATTGGCTTTAGCTTGATATTAAGTTTGCTTTATTCTAAGTATAATAATGAATAATAGATAGATATATGTTACAAAGACAGAAACAGGTTGGCCTCTTATTGGTGGCTAAGGGTAACACACTGAGAATCGAACCCGGTACGTTTTGGAGGGGGAACACACATCCTGGCCGCTACCCTATCCAGTGCCAAACGTTTTTTTTTTCATGCAGGATTCAACGGGTTTCCAGGGAACTCACCGGTCATGTCGGATGAACTCCACGTCGTGTCCCTGGTGACACTTCTTGATGCAGTTCACGCAGATGGCGTTGCGGTCTGTGGTGTTACAGGTGTGGCACCTGTCGGGAACCAGAGGACCCCGGCGTTAGTGACGCAGACCCAGCACTGGGGCCAGAGCACAAGAGGCTCACACGAAAAAAAAAACACTTCAGACGACGCGACTATCAACGGTAAGCTATCAACGGTAAGCTATCAACGGTAAGCTATCAACGGTAAGCTATCAACGGTAAGCTAGAACAGGAAGAGTTACCTGTAAAAATCGTGCATTGGGTAGCTGGTGTAACTTGAAATCTTGTACAGGCACTGACCTCTGCTTACAGCCTTTTCAATGGCATCCTGATTGTTCATTATTTTGTTATCTGCAGAGAGGAACAGAAGGGAAACCACGCGTTAAGATTCATTCCTGGATCCGTTTGAACTTTAAAACCTTCTGGCGTGAATGTGGCCCTTTTAGGAGTGCATCATGACGGGGGGTCTCGTATGGCCGGACCCCGGCCGTACCTTTCATTGTCACGTTGACGCCGGAGGCCAGGAAAAGCCCTCCGAAGCGGTTGTTGAAGATCTGGTTTGACTCCAGAGTGGCCGTGGCGTGATTTGTGATCTCGATACCTGCGGAGAAGATAACATGTTCCGAGTGGCTCTCCGATCTCTCTCTGGCATGTATACGTGTTTTTTTTTTTACAGGTTTTCGGGGGGGGAGAGAGAGACTGATTAGCCTCATTAGCCCCGTTCGTTTGTTTTATAATGGCGCCACGTTAGCGAGGCTGTAACAAAGCCATGGCTATTAGACTGAAATAACAAATTAGCCTCATGTAGCGCCTGCCCCCTACCTGCAGCGAAGCCGTCGAATATTCGGTTTTTCCGCAGTATGGGGTGGCTGTTGGTGCTAATGAGAACGCCTGCCTGTGCGTTTCGGAAGATGTCGTTTTCTTCTAGCAGCCCTGAGAAGAGGAAACAGATGAAACGGTTGATTTGCGCGCTTTTTTTTTTTTCCCCTTGTTCACCGCAGACCGTCTTTGTTCAGAGAAACAGAACAACATCTGGCAATTGATCTCGTTGTGGGTGGTGGGTTTTATTCTTTAGAAACTAAAATGTGTTGCTGTGGTTGGAAAAAACGCTTCAAAAACATGTTAGTCCAAACGTATGCATTCTAAAATGGAGTCCTGTTCGGTCTGATTTACTAAAAGGTATTCACGTTCGGTCATGACAAAACCTGAAGAGAATGCACAAGTGTTTGACTACTCACAAATTAAAAAATACATGTGAATGTACCGTTCAGAACAGCGAAAATACACTCCCGTAACCGACAGAGGAAATCCTTTCCACTAACGCGAGTGGTGTGATACGAGAGCTGCTATTGACGATCATCTTTTATAGGTTTGAAATGAAGAAGAAAGAAAAAAAACATAGTATTACTATTAGGCTTTCCCCTTCTGGAACCCAAGCAATGCTGTTGTATCACTCCTTTAGCACCCCAATCAAACATCTCACCGTTGCACACCCACCTCTTCCCAACAGACAATTCGACTGATAAAGATGATGTAGACTGAATGTCTTTCTATTACTGATCTGAACGGCCAACGATTCAAGATCACCCCCTAGTATGAAACCAGGTCTTTGGGATAAACACATCGTACATAATGCTTTTTTACGAACACATTTGAAGTACCTCGTCCTCCGTTAAAGATACAGATCCCTCCATCCCTGCCATCGTGGATCTTGTTCCTGCGCAGCGTAGGGTTGCTGTCCGTCTTGATCCACACTCCGGCCATGGCGTTGTCGAAGATCTCGTTGTCCTCAATGAAGCCCAAGCCTTGAGTGCGCAAAACGGGTCAGGTTATCCCATCGTTCTTTATGCAGGTGTATGGCGACTGAAGATGACACGGAAGGTTTCTCACCAGAGTTGTAAACCAAAATGCCTCCGTTTTGACCGCCCCAGATCTTGTTGCGTCGGATTTTGGGATTACTGCCAGTTCTGTTCAAAAGGAATAGAAATAGTCAATATGTACAATTGATGTAAATCAACAGGTTGATATTTTGAAAGGAAAGCTGTGTGCCGCACAATTGGCCCTTCCAAGTTTCTAACCCACCTAATCTGTACTCCAGAGTACATGTGGTTGTAGATGTCGTTATCCTCCAGCACACCGTGACCGTTGTCGTAGAAGTAGACCCCGACCTGTTAACACAACGCTGGTCAGTTCCCCTCGGAGCCCCTGATGCTGCACTCTGCCCATAATAAAAGACTGTCGTTTTAACACAGACATAAACACTGCACTGTCGGCTTAAAGGGGACGCATTATAAACACCAGGTGTGATTTTGATTAGCCTTACAAGCCGTTTCGAAAATCCCCCCCCTTATGACATCACTAGTGGGCGTGTCCACCTAGATCTGTGTTGGATAGATGAGCAACGTTTACTTCAGTCCACTGGGTAGGCTGGTAGACTGATCTATCCAGCACAGATCTAGGTGGACACGCCCAATAGAGATGTCATATGGGGCAGATTTTTCGAAATGGCTTGTAAGGCTAATCCAGGGTATCTGCAGGTTTCAGAAAGTCAAATTTAAGACTTTTTAAGACCTTTTTAATACCACCTTGAATGAAATTTAAGACTTAAATCACGCGATGGTGGGGATTGGCAACAGACGCGAGCCAACTTCGGAAACGGACGTCTTCCAGCCAACTGTCCTTGAGTTTGCACCTACCCATTGTCGCAGACTAGCTAGCAAGAACGCAGATAATCGTTTATATATGTAGCTAGCAAGAAAGAAGCCTCTCTACATGTCCTCCCTCGAGAAAAATAAAAAAATATAAAGTCCTGGCCCGACAAATGTAAAGGTCTCATTCCGTGAGAAACTGAGAATACTTGTTTTTGTTGAAATACTATAGAAATACTACAACTCTACGAGTTGCATATGCATGCTGCGCGTGAAAGTGTTCCTCTACCCCCATTACCTATATTAGGCAATGAGAGAAATCACAGAGAAAAATTAGCAGATGAGAAAACCCTATCGGTGTGACGTCACACCGAAAATTAGTATTCATGGCCACTCCTCCCGCCCAGCTTAGCTAGCTTGCTACCGCCCACCGGCAGACAGGAAGTAGCAGAGCTCATTTCTGCAGCTCAGCGTCACAGTGCTCTTATTCAATCAGAGGCGAGCAGATTAGCATATCATGCATATTTATGTTAAGAGACGAAATCCTGTCGTTCGTCCCCTCCCACCTCCCCCAACAAACTAAAACAGCATGAAACAGACCCAGCAAAGCTTTTTTTTCTCTAAAACCGGCTCCTAGGGCATCAATTCAAACTACAGATCACCGCAAAATTAACAAAAAAACGATGAGATGAGACCTTTAAGACCTTGAGTTACAGTATTTAAGACCAGCATATGACATTTGTATCGAATTTAAGACTTTTTAAGGCCTTAAATTTAGAAACATGAATTTAAGACTTTTTAAGGATGCGCGGACACCCTGTAATCACACTCACACCTGGTGGTATAATACGTCCCCTAATGTTCTCGCCTCACATAGGGGGCGGGGGACCCAGTGCGGTCAGGTCTGCGCGGCGTTGAGCGCGTCGTCCCTACAGGCTCCACCTTTACCTGTTTGCCGCTGTGTATCCGGTTTCTCCTCAGTACTGGCGTGCTGCCGGTCGTCACCCAGACCCCTGCCAGCGTGTTACTGTACACCTCGTTCTCCTCGATCACCCCCTGGCCCTTTTCATGCTGCGGGGGGGGGGAACACAACACACAGGGGGCGGGCACTGAGTCAGCCGGCCGCCGTGAACGTGATACGCCTCGGACTACCACACATCATTTGCATTCGCGGTCATCGTAGCCGACCGTTCGATCCTGCGCCGCGCTCCCTTTCGGCGGTCGCCCGTGTGCACGAGTGTGTGGATGACGCCCCCCACTAGGGCTGAGCGATTTATCTAATTCCAGCGGACATCGGGATGTACAAGAACGCGATTTCTGAGGATTTGTTACTGACTGGAGATCAGCGAGATTCGCATTTATTTTTCTTTTACAATTCCCTAGTTAAACAAAAGACATTATAATCCATCAATTCATCGCCACACATAGGACTGGCCCAATGGAACGAGCAGTTTACGTGTTGACTGCTTCCAATGTTGTGTTAAGTCATACTACAAAATAATTGATGCTTGTTTAGTGAATAATACAGAACATAAGGAACAAAAAAAATAAAAAACGCACACTAAATCGCAGTCGCGATATCGGTGTTAATAATCGCAATCCGATTATTTCCCCCCCCAAGTGGTTCTGCCCCACTCACCACGTAGATGCCCCCGTGCTGCCCGTCGTGGATCTTGTTGTGCCTGACGATGGGGCAGCTGTTGGTGCGGATCTGGATGCCGGCCAGCGCGTTGCCGTAGATGTCGTTGCTCTCGATGAGGCCGCGGCCGTCGCCGAAGATGTAGACGCCGCCCTGGTTCCCGTTGAAGATGGCGTTGCCCCTGCAGGCCGGTGGGAGAACGCACGTCAGACTGGAACGCTTCCTGACACCGAGGGTGAGGACGAGGTTTTAAAGGGGACGTATTACACCACCAGGTGTGAGTGGGATTAGCCTTAAGGCTAATCCCACTCACACCTGGTGGTGTAATACGTCTCCTTTAAAGAAAGGGCTTTCACATTGCCCCCAACAATCATTTGTTGGCTTGATCGTTATTGCAAGTTAAATTCTTGTGCAGCGATGGTAAAAATAAATACGAATAAAAGTAAGAAATAGAGTAACAACGTGTAGGGAGAAGGCCTTAATGCAGACACGAGTGCCTAATAGAATATCAATAAAAGTCGGGTTAATTAAAGGTTGTATCAGCGATGTTGGGCGACGTCTCTTCTGTTGGTATTTGGAGCGAGATCCCAAACAAACAGAGCCCCCCCCCCCTTCCCTTCCGTTTTTCGTGCATCCAGTAATAACTATCTTGTCGGTGATTGGTTGGAATACTATTTATTTTGGTTTTGAGTGGTTGGTAGTACCATTTGTTTTTGTGTACGATCTTGGAGCACAGGCTGCCTACAGAGACACGTTTTTTTGACGGCCTGCTTATGGGGCGGCTAGCGGTCGTGAGGAAAGATCAGATGAATGTGATCATTCGTGTACAATAGAAGAGTAATATTGAACATATGGGAACGTTTTGACGATACACATGAGCCAAACTCGCCTTATGGTGGGGTCACTGTTGGAGGTGATCCACACGCCGGCAAAGTTGTTTGCATAGATCTTGTTGTCGATGAACTGCCCGCGGCCCTTCTCGTGGACGTAGATGCCGCCCGTCTGGCCGTGGTGGATTTCGCAGCACACCACCGTGGGGTTGGCGTACGCCTTCACCTCGAAGCCCGCGATGCGGTTCCTGTGGATATTGCAGCTGTCGAAGTAGCCCTGCGACACGCAAACATCGCTTTAGTACCATAAAAAAACGAATCATATTTTCTTCTTGACATTAATAGATTTTCAAAAGGACAGGTAATAGATAAACCAACAAAAATAATCAAGCTCCGTTGTCCCTAAAAAGAAGTTCAAGTCAAAAGGAGTGAATGAAAGTTTGCATCTGCTGGAGTAGAAAACAACAGATAACCAATCAAGTCTGGCTCCAGTCTACGCCAAACGGGCTAGGAGGAGGAGCACTTTGAGCCGTACCATGCCGTGGTCGAAGGTGAACACCCCCACGTCTCTGCCGTGGTGGATGTGGTTCCGTCGGATGATGGGGTTGCCGTGGTTCTTCACCCAGATGCCCGCCAGCGCGTTGTTGGAGATCTCGTTGTCCTCGTACATGCCCTGGCGCGAGGGTGGGGGGGGGAAATCAGCGAGCGTCAGCAGAGTACTCGGCGGGTAACGTGTCGCGGCTTCAGACGTTTTCAATTCCGTGTTCTCCGTCAGTGCCGTGTTCCTCAGCATCCAACGCCACGGCTGAATTATGGGAATGCGTCGTGCGAGGTCACGGTCGTTACCTGTGCATGGTCAGTGATGTAGAGGCCCACGTTTTCACAGTCGCTGATGTTGCAAGTGCTTGATGGTGGGAAAGGCACCCTGGCCGCTCACGCAAACTGCCGACCCAACTGAAAGCGCCGGGGAGACATTAGTTTTTATCACCTCTAGAAAGGTTGTACATCCACGCAGTCCAACAGTAGCCACCGTTGAAGGCTTGATGCTCGAGATGTCTAGATTTGAAATTGCAACGCACGATTGATAAGCAGGCGGTTTTTTAGCTCAAGCAGGAAGATGCCTTTTAAATGGCTTGAGCTCTGACGAATGGAAAGTGTTTTGGGTCGTTCCACATGAGGTCAGCGGGTTTGCGCGTGAAGACGTTACCTGTGCATGTGCAGCGGATGATGCAGTGGTCTATGATGGGGCTGCAGTTGACCGTGATCTCCAGGCAGTGGTGTGCGTTGTGGTGCTGGGCCGACTTATCATCGGGGTTGAACTACGACAGAGAGACAAAAACGCGTCGACCAATTAGGGTCACAGAACCATTTCTTTGACTGGACGTAAACCGACACCTTTCCAGGAATATGAAAAATAAACTAATCGATAAATAAAGGCGTGGTTACCCGTATGGTCATGTAGCCGACGTACGCGTCCTCGGAGCCCTCCATGAATACAAACGTCGAATCGCGGGTGTTCTCAATGACCACTTTGTCGGCTACTTTCCCCGGGGCTGTGGAGTTGAGAGACGCAGGAGGTGTCAGAGGGAACACAGGGACCCCTTTGAAAGCACGACAGGGGGGGACGGGGGGGACGGGGACGGGGTTGATGAGGGGGGGGGACGGGTGCGACGGGTTCTTCTGATACACGTACCGGCGCCAACCATTGTGATGGGCGACTCGATGTAGATCCACTCGTCCGTGTAGACGCCGGAGTGGACGAAGATGAGGCCGTCGAAGTGGCCCTCCTGCACGCCGCCCAGGGCGTCCTCGATGGTGTCGTAGTACTGAAGGGAACGCCGGGAATTATGAGGAACAAGGGATGCACCATAGATTAGAAGATGAGCTGAAGCTAGTCGCGCTGGGGGGAAAAGAACAACGCTGAAGACGTGGTCACTCACGAGCATGCTCTCTCGTCCCTTGTATCGGTCGGGGTTACTGTAGAAGTGCTCAGCGAAGCCTGGCTTTACGTGCGCTCCCTTGTACTGTGAAGGAAAAAGGTAACATGGTGAATAACGCACAATCCATAAAGGAAGCGGATTGAAATTGTTGCAACAGAAGGAGAACGGAGCGCAACGGGCGTCTTTATTTGCAGTGAATTTACTCTAGTAAAAGTAGTGAAGTGTTCAACAACTGCTATAAACTAACCGAAATGGTGACTGGGCTAAAGTGTATTAAAAATCCATGAATGAATGGGAATGAATAACTGCATCAATGCCTTCATTAACAATGTGCAGTATTCGGCAGAGTATACAATAACCTAATATTTCATAGTGCAGGCCAAAGCTTTATAGTGGCTATGACTACCATCCGTTACTATCAAGGGCAGTGGAG
Source organism: Melanogrammus aeglefinus (assembly GCA_900291075.1). Lineage (NCBI taxonomy): Eukaryota > Metazoa > Chordata > Actinopteri > Gadiformes > Gadidae > Melanogrammus > Melanogrammus aeglefinus. Next base: position 100,010 of record OLKM01001377.1, on the reverse strand, counting down.
TTTCCTGTGATCAACGTGACATATTTACAGCAGTGGATTGAAATGTTCCACATTTAAAAACCCAAAATGGTTTAAGGCTGGATATTAACCTTCAAAAAACACAAAAAACAGCAGCACATAAATAATACTATAAAAGGACTCAAAAGCAAACAAAGACGATCTCTCGCGTTGTAAGGGTTCTTCTGTCATCGAAGGACTACCTCCATGCAATTTAAGTTGAATTTAAGTGGTGGGGAATTAGCATGCATAAGCAAGGCTCATTACCAGTTGCTGGAAGCTCTCCTTCCAAGGGTTGGGCTGTTCATATTCCTCTGGGTTGATCTGGAAGAACTTTCCTGCCTCTGGGTGCATCATAGGACGCGTGTATTCAAAAACCTCCATGTAGAGCCTCTTCCTGCAACGCAGCATAGACAGGGTTAGGGCTCTCTGAATATGGACAGCAGCAATATATTTAATCTGTAACTGCACTTTTAAATCTCAATTCCCGTTTCTAGCCATCATGCATGAATAACACAAGACTTTTCATTTTTGCTTAGTATGCTTATTTGTCTTAAACCAATAGCACCTCACATTTTAAATGATAATGTATTAGTTCTGTCGATAACCTCCACAACTAGTCGTAACGTTACTTACGTACCATTTTTAAACCTCAAAAAACAACAACATAATTGACCGCTACCAACATTTCCCATAAAACAAACTAATGATCACTAATGGCCCTCATCATGTAACATGTCTCACGATGGAACACAAACCAACTCAATGATGTCTTATCAGTCATCCATCGCACAGATATCCGCATTGACGGTGATTAAATAACAGCCCATTAACCACTGATGGAGATGTGATTATAATAACAGCACTGCCGACCGGGGGGGGGCAGCGAGGGGGGCTCTCACCAGATGATTGGGTCGTTTGCCAGCTCGCTGAAGCGCTTGCACACGCATGCGGCGCGACAAAGGTCCTGCTCCAGGAGGTAGGAGAAGATCTTTCAGCACCACCTCGTCCGGGAGCTTCTCCTGGAGGTACTGCTCAGCTGGCGCTGCGGGGAACACACGCACACCGTCGTTACAGGCGCCTGTTCCACGAGCGCTTCGCAGGTGCGCGAGTTGCTAAATTAACAGGCGGTTTGTCGTGGAACATCTTTTTTTGGACCGGAAAAATGTAATATATTAACCTTATGGTAACTATACAACCATGAGTATAGTATAGTAACCATGACTATAGTAACCTCATGGTTATTATATTCTATATGTATGACTGCATTCGTTTTTTTGAAAGTTTTTCTCGTCGAAAGATGATTGTTTTCTTTCCGATTACCTGATAAATCTTGACACTTTCCCGAGACTCTGGGGCGCTTTGCTCGATGCCCAAAGTTGTCAGTGGTGGATGTGGAAGCACCCTGCATGAGGAGAAGCATGTTTCCAGATTAAATAAGGCATCGTTTGATAGCATTAATTATTTGCAGGATGGACAATAGGTTCACCCTAGTTTTTCCACATATGATTCACGATAACAAAACTGATTGGTTGAAGGATTTTCTTTTTATGGTTCACTCAATTAAATGTACCAAAGACCCCCGTCAGTTGGGTTTGAGATGCCATACCTCCATGTTGGCCTTGGCTGGACACACTGTTCTCTTCTGTAGTAGAGACTTCCTTCTAAGTTGGTAGGGACTGTTCTGAGCTCCTGGACCGGATTCTTCTGCGACCATATCTGCAGGAACGTCCTCATCTTAAAAATAAATAAAAAATGAACACAATAAGACAAACCATTTCTGACATGCAGTTGCAAATATTGTTTCATAAGCGTGGTTTAGATTGATGGATGCATAGCTCTAATTTTAGCAGAACGATGCGTTTGATGCAGAGCTTGAGACTACTTCAGAAATCTCTCCAATCAGACGCCTATTTTTTTTTGAAAACTCTTACGTCTTCAGTGTTGTATAATTCTACTTGACCAGTGTACTTCAACAGTCTAAATTCATTTTTCATCACATGCACTTGAGCTATTTTCATTCCCTCTTATGTTTCATCTTTACTCAAGTGTGTTAGAATGGGAACACGCACACAGGCTTTTATCATTGAACACACAGAACCTTATCAATATTAACCATTAAATGACAAATCTACTCAAACAACTATAAAAGCCAATAATCAAACAGCATCAAGCAGCAAAATATACTTAAATTTACTTTACATAATGTTCCTAAATCCTACACAAAAATGTACTATTTACAATACCATACAAACGCAACAAGGGATCACCTTTTGATTGAGAATAAGCCATTATTGTAAAGGTTTAAGGAGGAAGGGATGAGCTGACGGTTACCCCAGGTGAGGGACGCAGACAGTTCTTGTTGCTTTGGTTGCACTCCCAGGCTACTAGACCAGTAACCACTACAAACACCAGAGACCTGACTTGTCCAGCTCAATCAGCAACGATCCCAATGCACTGTGGCAACACTCTTAAAAACAATGAGCAGAGCCTTTTGAACCCTAGGCTGAGCATGCATGCATGCATGCATGCATGCATGCCCTCCACATACATAACATAGAAAATACTGTATAAAATGTGAAATGGTTGATTGCATCACTACCAATTCGATGGCTCAACCCGCTAGTGCATTAACCATGAAGGTAGATTCCCACCTGTGGTCCTAAGCTAACGTTACATGTCATTCCCTCCACTAATTAAAAGTCGTTTTGGACAAAAGCGTCGGCAAAATAATTGTAACGATGAGGCGGTAGATAATAATATAACATGAATATTTCGAGCTCAGGTTAAAACGCGCTGGAGAAAGAAAATGATGCAAACAGAATTAATTTGGGTAACAATTAACATAAGTTATGTTAATTAAGGACCACGTCTTTACACGTCGTAACGTTTACATTGCGCTGCATTAACGTCACACATGGCAACTCACATGGGCAGCGTTTCGATTGCTATTCCTGTGTTTGGTCGAACAGCTGTCTAATGCGTATTCGATCAAGCGACCCTTCAGCCGGAGGACTCCGTGGAAACCAGGGGGAGCGCACCGTACGGTTCAGCTTGTTTACTTTTAAGGAGATCGGTGCACACATTGTATATTCCACGCGTGTCGGCTGCTGCAACAAAAAAAAAAACCATGCAATTCTGCTCTTGATGTGCAGGAAAATTGACCAACCCGTGACCATGTCAATCAAACGCGTACAACGTTGACATTTATATAAAAAGGGACCCACAACCATGCCGGAGACTGGCGTCATATGGTATGCTGATTAGCATGTTAGCACGGGGGGGGGGGGGATACGGATAGCAAACATACGTTGTGGTGGCTGGCGTTTCCCCCTCGGCGCATTTGCCACACATGTTTGAAGACAAATGATATCTATCTGGGGGAAAGTGGGAGACTGACGCTTGAAGGTGAAGCAAGCGCTGAACGCGGGCAGGGAGATAGTTGAGGAAGATAAGGAGCTGGAGCAGTGAGAAGAGCCAGCCAGACAAAGCGCGGCCTGTGCGCTGGGTACAGACATAAGCCGCGGTGTTTCCTGTGACCCGCTCTACCGCGCAGGGCTGCTATTGTCTGGGGTTTGATACAAAACAAATAGGGGCAACAATGTCACGCCCGGGCCAAAACGTTGACACGGACGCCTAGTACATGCAATGTGGAGTGGATGCTGGTTAAGATACGGGTCCACTTTACCTCTTTCCTGGTTATTCCTTTCCGGCTCTACCGGGCGCGGCCTGGACACTCGCCTGGGTCTTCTGCTACTTGCTCTGACGGAGTTCATTTGGGGGGGTTATTAATCTTTGAAGAAATGTCTAACCCTTCGCAGCAGCAGAGACAAAGCGGGGCACACTAGCTAATATGCCTTTTTCTTAAACATTGCGCAGTCCGCCACCTTTTCCGTTTCCAAAAAGGGGAAAACAAGTATGTGGTTCGGTTCCTAACCCCTGCGCCTGTTCCGCCGCTGCTGTTATGCTATAGCAGGAGGAGCCATAACAAGACGAGCAGCACAGACCACGGAGGCTACGGACTGCTCTTGCCACAACTGCATCACATGGGACGGCCTTCCGTCGTTACGTCACTGATCAAAATAAAACGACGACTGCCCTACCATGAGGAAAATAATAGACCATGGGTGTAGGATAACGTATATAGGAACACCTGTGATTACATAGCTTATGCAAAGGTTGACTTCTTTGCCACTAGGAGTGGCTTAATACAATGTGTGACAATTCCTCCATGGTTCTGCAGTGGCACAACCAGAGCAGTCAGTGTTTGGTCAGTGTTTTGTGATACACATTGAAGTATGAATAGGCCTACTAATAGCCTATAGTAAAAATAAAGTGTGGCCGGCCACCACATGTCTAGCATATGTGCAGCCTTCTGTTTCACACGCAACTGTCAAAGTATCACATCTCTATCACTCTATCAACCATTGGTGTCCTTCATCCAATTTAATTAAAATTCTTGAATTGGATAATTATAAAAATTGAATAATATGTTATTTGCAATTGTGCAACGATGCATGTTATTCTACCAATCAAGTGAATTCATTGGTTAGGGTTAATGACTTTAATTGGAGAATATTGACCAGATTAATACAAATCAAGCTTAATATTTATTAGGTTTCATATTGGTCTTCATGTGCCAAGGAATAAACCTACACTCTATTCTAAAACCCTGTAACTGCACTGTAGTCTATATGTCCACTAGGTGTCTCTCCTGCAACCTATTATAGCCTACATCAACTGCATAGAAGAGATGGTCAGTAAATGGTGCTTTGTCTCCAAAAAAATGCTGCTCTATTCACGTCACTGGGATGTTTATCCTATTAGGATCTTTTAAAGATATTTTAATTGATTTATTGATTCCAAAGTCCAGAGCTCTCATGTGAGGCATACATGAAAGACATAGTTAACTTTCCAGATCCAAACTACGGACTCCTACCACAAGCCTACCATAATAACATGCTGTGCAAAGGACAGGGAGAATATACCCTCACTTATAGAAAGTATGATTCTAAAATTACTTACGTTTTTGTTGGACAAAAGGAAAAGGGACTAGGTCAAATTAACTAGTGTTTCTCATGAATGCCTTAAGGTGGCAGTGTCATCATGACTTTTCAAAAGAGACAATGATCTAACGCTGATTTCTGGCCCTGGCACATTTAATTCAATTGTATCTGCCGGCCTTTATAATGTATTACCTCATGTAACTGCCACCATCCACCCTAGTGGAGCCATCTGTGCTTTGTGGCTCGGTGGCCATTAACCCATCTGGGGGTTTGTCTGTCTGACAGTTAGGGTTAGTGGCCGTTGACCTTACGAGGGGAGGAGTCAAAAGTCATGTCTAGAGTTATCTAAGGACACGCCATTGTTTTTAAGGAGTTTACTAAAGGGAATTATGGTTGGCCTTTTTATGAATAAATAAAAAAACTGTATTTTTTTATACATTGCCTAGCATTATTTTGTATGAGGTAGTATCACGTTTTTATCTACTCAATAGGTGACTGCTCGAAGAGATTTATTACATTATTTATCTGTTAGAGCAGTTGAGCTTTTTTTCCATAAGTCAACACTTTTCATAATAATAAAAAAGACTTTAGCCTGCAGGCCCAAATATTTTACGTTTACTACTATTGTAGGATATCTAAACCAATGGGACTGGATAACATTAGCCATGTAAGAAAATAAAAACCAAACCCAAATGCAACCTGCCGTGTTATAACACAACATGTTGATGATATGATAGCGAGGAACATGTGTTGGCTTGGTAACTCTTCGAGTATCCGGTGGCAACAGAGGTCTTTTGAGAACCAGTGCCTTTGGATTGGCTGTTGTGCCCACCAGTCTTCCATGTCGCCAAGTCTGACGGACACAATCTCGTTTAACTGCAATCACTTCCTCTTCCTGCTCCCTCGCCAGACGTCTACCGTTTTCGTTGCGTCAAAACGACTGCCCACACATTGAGGGATTAAAAACTTTGAAATAACCTCTTCCTTATATAGCATAGCGTTGAGTCTCATGGAGATATTTTGAGTCGTGGATAACCTGTTTCCAAACCACCTCTTCTCTCTAGTCCTGCATATGTCTGAAGGCATCCACTGGGACAACGGCAAGAAATAACAGCATAAGTGTCTTTGTCTCAGTGTCCTGTCTGTCAGACCCCCAACCCCTGCACATGCACCCTCTAGCCCCGCCCAGATTTGGGCGGCTGTTACCGAGAGGGCAGATGGCTTATTACCATAAATAGGACAGTGAAAGAGAGAGAGGGGGAGAGAGTCAGAGTGGATGAGGGAGAGTAAGAGAAAGAGGGGGAGTGTGCTTGTGTGTCTGTGAGAGAGAGAGAGAGAGTGAGAGTAAGCAAGCGAACAGGAGAACCATGTGGCCCAAAAGCTAAGGAAATGGAAGGCCGTTGCTAGGAGAAGGGGAAACAGCTTTATGGCAACACAAAGGCAACCCACCCCCCCCTCTCTCCCCTCTTCCTCCTCTTTCTCCTTTACTCCTTCTCTTCATCTCTCTCAGCCCCCCCCCCCCCCATTGGTCCTTGCTTGACAGGACTGAAACTGCCACTGCAGGTTGGGCACAGATGGTACATGGAGCCCAACGTCCATAAAGCTGGACACAGCCTGCGCCAATACTGTAAGACCTGGAACAAGTACATCACACCTTCTCCTTTCCAGGACAGGAGTGGAGTGCTGAAACCCAGCCCAGTGTCATCTAGGAATGGGTCACTTGATGCACACAGGCAGTGAATCTGAAGCCTGAGAGATATCAGATTTGTCTGAGGTCTCTAGTCCAAGGATGACTCCCTTCTGTTCTCTGTGCTTCGTAAGCGGTAATGATTCCTCTCCGTCAGATTTCTTGTGATGACATTCTCCTTCAACCCGAAAAGAATATGATCCTAATATTTATTCCACATTTTAGTCTCCACCAGAGTGGGATAATATCCTCTTATTCTATTAGTCGAGTCACCCTTTAAAATAAGAACGCGTCCACCTCGAGGAGACACCTTAGGTCTGCACGCCGTGCACAACCAATTTCTTTAAGGTAAGAAAGGAAGATGACTCAAGCCCAACAACCTCAGTCAACCCATTAGCAGAGCAAAAATGTGACAGGATGTCAGTGGACATCCTCCACGTTTAAAGAACCGCACCAAGTGATTGCGATTAAGCAAAGGCGTAGCAATTAACCACAATTAACAACAGGAAACGCGGCGACGGCCATAGAAGAAAGCGTCATTAGCGGCAGCCCATCCACCCCTGTTTGCATTGGAAAACAGGGACCATGAAGCCATACCCTGAAGACCCATTCCTCTCTCCCTGTCCTCTACCATGCTTCATTACTCCGTGCTTAGCCAGGCACAGGGAGGCAGGGCAGCCCTTGTGCCCACTTACAGCCACAACCAGGATCCCCCTAGACACGGCAAGGGTGTACACCGCCCTCCAGCTCCAGGTCACCTTAACTCCATTATGGGCCCGGTGACGCAGAGAAGACAGTGGGATATCTGTGCCATCAACGGTACACAGCCCTCTCTCACACCGACCACCCAAAGAAATACCAATCGGGAGTTGAAGCAAACTCCCAGCATGCAGCAATCAGTATGTTAATGTAAATGTAACATTTGATGCATGTAAGATGATAACGTCAAATGGTCTCTTTCAATGGGAGCTGCTTTTTGGTGGTTTTTATAGAGTTTATAGAGTGAAAACCGTGCACTGCACTCAGACATACTCAGGTGGGGCATAGACAGGTGGAGGCGTCCAGGCATGCATACACACGACGCCACCATCTCTGCCTTTTGAAGCGCTGCTAAGTCTCACACATGGCGTAATAAACCATGGAGCTGATGGTGCCAAACAACATCTCTGCAGCCACAAGGCTACTATTGTCCTGGAAGATAAAGTGGACTCTGTGACGAGGACATAGCAGGGTAATTAAGATGTGATGAAAAGATGAGGGCTGTGTAGATGTAAGAAATAATCAGCACGGGGTTGCCGTGGTTTGCAATGAGGGCGTTGGTCAAATCTTCAACTGGAGACAGGTCATGACCACCCATAATTAATAAATGATGTTTTTAAATATGCAAGGAATGGTTAGGGATAGAGAATATTGTGTGTTTTCCCCGCTATCCTACTCCGCCTCTTGGTTAACTGACTTCCGAAACTGTTCATTTGCCCGCAAGGAGCAGTCATTAGGAGTGAATAACAAAATTTAGCTTGGCAATAGCACACCCCAAGATCAATGGCCTAATTCAATTGGCCCCTTGTGCGTTGTGTTGTATAGCAGGGCCATTTGCAGGGCTTTATAAGGGAGCCATGGAGCTTTATTGTGCTTAAAACAACAAAGAAATGCTAATCACATTGGTCAATAGAGGCAAAGCAGACATAATGCCTAAAAACTGCTGCTAGAATTTAAAAGAGGGGGAAAAGAGCAACCTTCAATTGTGTTTGGTTGAGTTTTTCAAGGAATTCATTACAGACAAGGAACATTTTTACCAATTAATTATCCACAAAAATTGTGATGCTTTCATAATTACAGCATTTAACGTCTGCAAGGTCTGATAACAACTAAAACGGTTTCCTAAGTATTTCTCTTCACAGTAATTTTAGATATATACTGTATTCATCCATCCTTTTTCGAGTCAGAAATGTTTTGTCTGCATTGACTCTTTACCTTAAGATCCTTGCATTTCAGTGTGTGTGGGGAATAACTGATACTTTACAGTGTTTGCACAATTATCTGACCTATCTGAACTCAACAAATAGGCTGAATCAACGTAGAATTACTGCGTATTTGTTTGGCTGCCGTGAAAATCATTGCTCTTCAGACGCATCAAGAATGGCATTGCCTCTGCATAAAACCGAGGCTCTTATCAAGCTAGAGATAAGAGACAACTATAGACTGCTGACACAATTCATAAAGCCTGGTTAGCAAAAAGGGCTTTCAAACAAAGAGCTCCAGTAGGCAAACACTCTGCCATTGAATATAAACGGGCAGCCAGACACAGGAGCACCTCCAGGGAAAACAAACCAGAAAAACAGAAAAAGGTGCTGCCTGCATTTAAATCAAGTTAACCACACCTGGTTTTACAGTTAGAAAGGGCATCAGGACATATTGTGTTTCCATAGCAATTTGGCAATACTATTGAACAGGTCCATTTTGTTGTTCTTGTTAAAAAGGAACAGTTCTTTTGTTTGTTCTTTAAACCAGTTCTATTCAGTGTGCTTACTGACTTCTGATCTTCTGGTGCAACATGTATTTACTTAAGTGTCTCATGACTGCAAAATGACTTGTTTGCTGTTTGCTAGAGGAAGACATCGATGCATTTCAACATTAATTATATCAGTTTAAAAAACGTTTTATTTACATTTAGGGCATTTGGGCAGACCCTTTTATCCAAAGCGACTTACATCAGTTAATACACACATTGACACACCGACGGCAGAGTCAACCATGCAAGGCGCCAGCTAGCTCGTCAGGAGCAGTTAGGGTTAAGTGTCTTGCTCAGGGACACATCAACACTCAGCTAGGAGGAGCTGGGGATCGAACTAGCAACCTTTTCGGTTTCTAAACTGTTTTATCAGTTTAGAAATGTCTCCAGCAGGTGACCCATCCTCTCTGCTGGAGATAGCGGGTCAGCATCTGAAATAACTTATGGGTACAGCTGTTGGAAGGGCATGGACTGAATGACAGCACAACGTATTCAACATATGTTTACTGTTTCCAAAACCAGAAGTGAAGTAAAATATTTAAATTGTACTTTTAAATTGTATCCCAGCCTTGTGTATTTGTTTGTGTACGCGACACAATTAGCCAGATTTAGAGAGGATGCATCCACTGTAGCCTACCACGCTGAGACATCCTTCTCAAGCAGAACACGACAGCTTAACTGTCGCCTTGTTTCATTTCAACCGCTCCATCACCCGAGAGGCTTTATGTCAGTGGCCTGTTCCGCAGAGTTTAGTAAGGTGCCATGACAGAACAGGGTGATGAAGAGGAGGAGGGACCAAATCAGGGAACAGCAGAAAGGAAAAAAGGAAGCAAAGGATGGAGCATCAAACAAACAGGAGTTGTCACTAATAGAGAGGTTTATGAGCTGGAGTCCGGGCTGGAATGGAGTGCCGCACGCGAGTTGCAGCCTCTTATCGGCTCGCCGGCAGCACAGCTCCGCCACTTGCTCTTCGTAAAAAATGGCCTGATTCATTTTCTGCATGAGAGGGTCTCGCTGCGGCGGCACTGGACCAGCCAGGCCACACAGATTTATGGACCATTAAAGCAGCAGGCCTCCTGACCACTGTGGGCTCTCCTACTCTGAGCAGGCCGCCACCGCCACCTCATTCATGCACGCTCCTCGCCCTCCATCAGTTCCTCGCCTCTGCTTCAGCCGCTGCCACTTTAACTGCTCCGAACAAACTTGCCCTTTATTCTGTAATTTAATTATTCAAAATCAAACCCTCTTTACACACTGCTGTGTCTCTTCTAGATTTTTAGATTTTTTAAATGTTTCCCTGGAAACGCTTTATTAATTATCCCTGGCTCCACGGCATCTTTTAACCACTATTTTACTCTGAACGTGTTAATCTGGTTCTTCTTCTTCCCTTTCTCTCTTGTTGTGGATCCATGCTACAGAATTAAAAGCACCTTTTGAATTGTGTGGTTTATTAGCAGGCCGGTGTGGACTGTGTGTTATGTGATCGTAGTCGTGGTCTTCAATAATAAACACTGGTGATGGTGGGCAGTGGGGCAGGTTGTTCTGGCCTAACGGTTTTGAAATCAGATTAGAACCATTGCAGACACAGAGACTAATGGGTCTGTCTTTCCAAGGCATCCTCGCTCGGCTCTGTTACCTTGGTGATTGCTGTTTCTAGCTCGCCTCTTTCATTTGCTGGCTATGCAACTTCATCATCCCGAGGAGCGATTCTGGAAGGAAAATGGGGCAGAGTCTATAACGCTTGTTGGGCCTAAGAATAGGTCTTTGTGTGGAAATTGTGGGGAAAAAAGGGCAACCTGCAAACACAGTTAAAGTGAATAAGCAGATCGGATTGAGCAGAGAATGATGGCCGTGCGTATGAAGCCATTACCGTGTTCACAACAATCATACTTGAACCCTGTTCTGCAGCTTGGAGGAGGCATTTTTATTGGTTTTTTTTTATATTTAACTAAGCAGGCACACAATAGAGACATTTATAACGCTATTTAATCTGCATAACAGTCTGCTTTACTGATGTTTAGGGCAAAAGAGGATTAATGACAAAGTTTCGTAAAATAAATACATGTTTCCAGTCATAATAAAAAATGGTGTGTAAACAAATGAATCCACATATGATGTATATTAGAATGGAGGAGACTTGACAACGATACAGTTACGGCCGATTGTCGTATACGTGGAGTGGCAGACATGATTAAGGCATCACCCTTCTGTGAATATTACAGTTAGGTGTGAAGTCACCTTGCATTCTACAGCTGAACTCAGAGAACACCCCCAGCAGGAAAGCAAATTCTCCCATGCAAACAGCAGCTACCGAACAGGTTGATCATGCAACTTCTGTTCAGACTTAAATTAAAAATAACCATAGTGGTGTCTGTCATTTAATGTATCTGGTTCTAATATTTTTTGTAGCTGGCACTGCAAATAAGTCACATGAAATTGTAATTGCTATCAGCAGCAAAGATGAATTTGGCAGAATCGCTGTTTACTTTAGAAGGGGCCCAGAGGAGGGTCCGTCATGAATATGGGTGTGGTTGCACTGCCAGCCCATCCTTTATGTACGCCTGGGCTATTTGTGTGAATAAACGTGGCTTTGTTTAGTAGCCTACTTACAGGGTTTAAATATCAAACGGCCCCTTAATATCAATCTATGGCCCTCGTTTGACTCCCAACCATATTTTGTAAGAATACATTTTAAACAACTATCACTGAAAAAAGTAGCACAGACAGAACGACTGATTTGTTGTGGAAGCCGTTCGCATCTGGTGGGGGAAAAAAAAAAAGGTGAAAGCGATGCACAGCACACACACTGCACGTTGCAAAGTAGGATGGCGTGCGCGCTCGCTGAGCTTCTCCGTTGCGGCAGTTGCCAGGGGATATAGAATGGGAGGGGTTCTCATTGGCTGGAGTGGGTTTGTTGCCATGGCTACGGCGAGGGGTTTGGTAGCGTTGCTGTGCGCGCTGTGATCTGCGCGCTGCGTGCATGGAGGAAGCAGCTGCTGATCTGATCTCTGACATTGTGCGAGACAGACATCTCAATAGCCCGCACTCACTTTTGTTTTTCGCGCTACCGCTTCACGAAAAAGTGCGCTTCATCGTGAGTATTCCAACATATATTCTTCGCCGTTTGACGAATAACGTGGGCCCGCGAATGTTGCGTTGGTTTCGGAATAAGCGGAAAGTAGGTGAATGTGGTCAAGTGACTTTGGCGGATCAGCCAGCATGGCAGATCAGGCGACAGCATGTGGCCAGCTAGCTACATGGCCAACGATCCCCGGTCTCCTTTCGAGCTTTCTTAAACATGACTCTTTTAATTTGCTGAACTTGTATTCCTTGACTAGACCCGGACACGTTCGTACCGTGGACCGTGAACCACCAGGGTAGCACACCGTGGCTGTGTTTAGGGGGGTTGGGGGGGGACTCGCTGAGCTAGCTTTGACATTCGCTCTCATGGGCTCGGTTGGGACAAGTTGACGTTGCCTTTGAATTCCCCCCTGTTCGTCCAAACGAATGGTTGACACAAATGTTGAAACTTTTCGAAAGGGGAACCTATCTGTTTGTGAGGAGTAGTTGCACAATGGGCGACGTCATAACACGTTAGTAATGGCATTCGTTGCGTTGTCTAAGTGGTGCTTTACTAGTGAACTCGGGGTGGACGCACAAGTCCCCCACAAAGCTCTGTGTACGGTACAATGTATCCACTATATGTCGAGTGTGTGTGTGTGAGCTTTGCTGTGTTGAAAATAACGACTGCTGGTTTGCTCATAGTTGGGTCCACCAAAGCCCTGCATATTTCAGCAGCCGCGTGATAAAGAGTGGATGTGATTAATAAAAAGAACGAAGTAACTTGCCCAACTTTAAATGTATAAGCCATACAATGCACTATGGGTCTACGCACTATCGTTATGGATTTGCATCCTACTCTTAAATAGTAAGTTGTTTCATTGCATATCCGCGTCATTGAAGCCTAGGAAGCTGCACTTAGGCTAGCTAGCTAAGCACATGATGTAATGGATTATCACAAGATTGTCCCAGATACAGAATTCAGCCTAAAACATCTCTCAATATTGATACAACTATCCATTCTGACAGTTGACGGAAATGTCATCCTATTTTGCGAATTATTATGTTGCCTATTATAAACATTCCCTCATTTTGTGGTTTGGATACTTCTGTCCAGTTCTTTACTTTGTTATAAGGCAGCTATTTCCATGCATATTTTACAATATTCAAACATATTATAATTTGACTGAATGCCTCCTGTTCTTTTGGGTCAGTAACTGAAGCTCCCGAATTTTTCCTAACAGTTTTATGTATAGGACTTTGTTCCATTTGAACAGTTGTACGCGTATCCTCTATCCCATGACAGATGCTTATGCTGAGATCCTCAGAAACAAAGGAGTATACAGAAGAATCAGCAGCAGTGATTAACCTGTCTCTTTTTTATTGCATGAAATTCATTGCCGCAACGTATTGTCTGAACCATCTGTTGTTGTTGTTTGTGTCCGTAGCATGTATCCAACTCTCTTCATGCTTCTGTGAGCTCCAGCCTGCAGAGTGGGGAGGGTTCTTACCTCCAAGAATAGACCAGGTCATGCTTACTTTTACTGGCATCCATTACTATAAATAAGGGCTCATCATAACCCCAGAACCCAGACTTTGCTGACTTAAAAAACCTTTTCCGGGGCTATTTTTGCATGACCACTACAATTGGCCTATTTCATTATTTTCACATTTTTGATAGATATGCGCAAATAGATTCTATAGAAAACGTTATTATATTTTTGGGCAGTCAGAATAATTTGGCAGACTAGTTCTCTCTCGATAATCAAGGGAGTATTTTCTTATCATATATGGCCTGGGAAGCCCTTTTAGACTAACTGTTATTTGTCCTTGGCTGGTTATATCATATCAACTTGCTTGGGTTTACTAGTTGTAAGAATCATTGACAATCAGGAAATATTGGTCTGTACTTGATCTCATCAGACACAGTATCAGTAGTCACTGTCTGTTGGCAACCCCACAGCATATCTCTCATCCAACGGTTGGCGGCTTGTTTGCCAAATCATTGAGACGAAGACATTAGAATTAGCATTCATAGGCCCAATAAAGGCATTCTTGGAATACAGTTAATCATCATAAGCTGCATCACTCAAATGCCTGATGCAGGTACTTGGATGTAGGTAAAACCAACGTCTTGGTAGACCACCTTTTAGAACAGTTGAAAGTGCAGCATGTTTGTCGGAATATGAAGGGCACACGCATTTCAGTAAGAAAAAAAAATATTTCATTTGTAGAACACGACCAAGAAAATGAATAAAACATTTTTGGAGGGTGAAAATAAAAGTCCAGAGAGATTTTGCCCTTTACCCAGCCTTATCAGCGTGCTGTGTACTCTACCCTACTGTAAATACTAGCCTCTGCTTCCCTGAATTCTCTTGCGCTCTGCACGCATTTCGACTGTTGCTGTAACTTCATTAAGAGAGTTCAGCACTCATTAGTCGGCCCTCCGTTGGGAAGCTGCCTTTTGGGTTTGCTGAAATAGCCCACAGTAGTTACCTAGGGATCTTTTATAATTGAACCACAAAGAAAAGTTATTAGCAGCGCCACTTTTATAACCTACTGACCTGTTGTTGTTAAAACAAGTGTTTCGATGAGTTCAGAGGCAGACCAACTGTTAGGTCTGTTTGTGTTTGTGTAGTGTTGGTTGCTCTGTTGACCTTGTACAAAGGTCATTATATTACAGCATGACAGTGCTGATTTTTTTGATGTATGTAGCTTAATTCTGTGTTGCTGTATACGATATATATGAGAAAGGGGGTCAATGGAAAACCTTGGCTAAATAATGGAAGAAGTAGGATATCGCTACCATCGAGGGAATGCTTATGCTGTTTGTGACAATGATATCTGAGTTTGTATTGCCTCTGAGGTAGGACTTGCACAACATATTCAGGCATTAGACAGAAGATGTATTTGTATTTGTGAAAAGGATTGGCATACAACTTTTTGTAAAGTTTGATTAGCAGACTTCAGTAGAGGATAATTTCCTTTATCATTTGGATTTTAAACTGGTTGGTGTTTTGGTCTTTTTCGACCAGCTATTTTTCCTCAAGGGTCTAATGCCTGTTGGAATGGTTGGCTTGCACTTCCCTTGTCTTTTGGGCCCTCAGATCCTAAACGTGTCCGACGGCTATCCATCCTGGCCTATAACCAACCGACGCTCTATTCTCGTATGCCTGCTAATTTGAGTTCTGACTACTGCTTTAAATGTGCTCGGGTCATCTATTTACAAAGTTACCTTGAAAGACTGCAGCTGCATCTTCTAATTGTTTTATCATTAGCAGATCTTCAGGCCAGAATGATTTTCTCAGTTGAATGGGGGTTTCCCAGTAGTGTACAGGAGGTACACTTCCCCCATGTTTTTGTTTAACCCGGATTCAAAAGTTCACTGAGATATAGGTGTAGCAAATTTAACACCTATTTTATTTGGTTCCAAATGTGTGCCCTTCCTTCCTCTTTTCTATGTTTAGCTAGCCGCTATATACGAAAGAGTTCACTCTCACTCACACGAATGATGTGTATTCCAGGGCCTTTGATATTTCTTGTGCATCTTATTATCCGGCAAGTCCGTCCATTTGGCTGATATAAGTAAAGATCAACATTTCTTAATAATTAACCACGTGGACAGAGCCTCAAACGACTCACTTTGTCACTAATGATCTGACATTCAGCAGTGAGAACCACTTGCTAGGGAGGGGAGGTTCCTCTCTGGCTTAGCGTTCCCTGCGCGCGTTACTGTTATGATGCTAGCTCCATTTCTACTCCAGTTCTTGATTCACATCTCCATAATGGTTGTAAGACTTGTGCTTTGAGTCATCAGGGACCTCCCCCCTCTCCCCTCCCCTCCCATAACTGTCCCCCTCTGCTTGTCTGATTCCTAAGCGGGAGGACCGAAGACGTACCCCCCGACCTCCCCCTCCTATGAGCAGACGTCACTGAAGGCGACCCTAACGGGCTTGTTTCCTTGATTGGGTGCGGGCTGTGCCTGGGAGGCACGTCTGTGTACTGTTGTCACAATGGGCCTTTGTTCTGGTCACCCCTAGCTGAATGAACAGGGTTTACTTTATTGAGATTGTAACGTGACGAACCCAGAACCCCGGCTTCAGTCCAGCTCAGGAGCTAGAGATTGGGGATTCGGTTTGAAAGCCCATCAGCTGCACGCTTTAAAACATTCATGGGATAAGCGCTGTACTGTGTTGTATTAAGGAGAGACCTCCTATTGCGCATCGCGGTTGGCATGACAACAACTGTGTCCAATAGACGGCTTAACAACTCTGGTTTGTATTGGCCGGGGCTCATCCAATGTTCAGGTTATTGGAGCATGATGTATCTAATACAGGCCAGCAATCCCGGCAAAGCGCCGCGGTGACTTAAGGGCAATTTACGAGAACTAAAAATGGACTTCCATTGTAGAAAAACATCTGGGTGCTCATCTCTCTGTAATTCCACCCTATAAGCGAGTATTGTGTAAAGTTTACTGGAGCAGAAACAGCGATGCAGGCCTTGAACCCGGTCCGCCAGTACGAAGGCTGGCTTCTGTTTCTGTTTTTACAATGGCTGGAAATAAAATCCCTGTCTGGTGATGCAGGTGGTGACCCTCTCACGGTTTACCAGTCTTTACGCGTTCACAGTTATTTCGATTTTTGTTGTTATTATAGCCACAATGATGGAAAATCCAACAACATCCAAGGAATGCAAATAGAGTGGTGCGGACCGATGGCTTTTCCCCTGTGTGCCCCGGTGAGATTTCACAGAACCGAGCGGCACATGTGTCCTTGTTGACACTTGCACGCTCGTTATTGTGCTGTACTGGCACTGATTTGATTAATATTTGAGCATGAGCACCTAACCTTTATTATGTTGTAGGTTTGGCTTGCTTTTCTAGTTATACACCAGGTATTTATTTTACCCAGTTTTTAAGGCCCCCTTTTTTACGTGCCTTCTGGGTTAGTTTTTTTTACCCATCATTTATTTACGAGTCATTAATGTCAAGTCAGAAGAGGAAAAAAAAATTATATAGAGCATATTGTGGCAATAATGTGAGGGGTGGTGGTTCGGGAGGCGTGACCATGTGATGTTACTTTAGCCCTAAACCAAAATCAAAATGGTCCATGTGTTAACTGATGTTCTTCATGTGAGAATGTGTATGGGGCTTCGCACTGCATCGCCCGTTCAAGTGGTGGAGAGTGTTTGCACACTGCACTCTGACCACATGACCCAAAGAGATAAGGTTTCAGGGTTGGCATGTGGCTTGACTTGTACTTTGGAAGGCCTTCACTGTGTGTGTGTGTGTGTGTGTGTGTGTGTGTGTGTGTGTGTGTGTGTGTGTGTGTGGTGTGTGTGTGTGTGTGTGTGTGTGTGTGTGTGTGTGTGTGTGTGTGTGTGTGTGTGTGTGTGTGTGAGAGATACAGGGACATCGACAGCCATATATACATTTCTATAAATATATCAAATATTGTACCTTTTTAGTTTGTCAAGGGGTTATGGGCCCGTCCTAGAGTTGCCAGGATCCATATTTAGTGAGGTGTCTGTTTGAGATATGTGCCAGTCGGCTAAATGCTTGTCACAAGAATAAAACTCTTGAGACGTATGAAAGCCTGTTAAAACTCGGTTACTTCTTTTTCAAGTTTTAACATTCAACCCAGTCAAGATACGCTTTTACAACTTCCACAGAGTACAGGCCTAGCGTTTTTCTCAGAACGTCCCCCCACACTCGACAAGGTATCAGAGTGGAGCTGTCTGGGTCTGTAGCCTGTCTGATTTTGTTTTTGCTAAATGACTTCCCCAGCAGACCGGAGGTGTTTCCTTCCCCTCCTGCTCCTCTGTTTGATACTGTGAGGGGAATACTGAGCACTACTGAACATTACCAGGGCAAAAACAACTGGCCTTTTGTACGCCACACATGCCCGGGACCAATTGTAATGTCTTTGTGCGAGCGATCCCGTTTGGCTCGCTACTTTGGATTTATTCCCTTTTGTCATGTGTGGTGTGGTGTGGCAGAGAGGGACAGACAATAACTTGTATGTTGTTAATGTGTGCTACTGTTTGGTTGTAGCCTGTTTAAGTTAAAGTAGTATGCATGTACTACCATTGTGTCGTAATCTGGTCTCCGAAGATCAGATAAGGGGGCAGAGCTGTGAAGTGTCTCCCTACTTGGGTGACATGCTTTTGCATTTCCAACCTCCTGCCATTATCTATTCCCAGGCACTCCTCCCGTCTCCCCCACCATTCAAACCCAAAGAACGTTTTGCATTGACTTCAGGCAGACTTAATTTCAGTTTGTCTTCCCAAATAGCAGCCCTTGCCAAAAGGGTTTGTGACACACCTTTGTTTATCTCATACTGAGGTGTAACTGGTTTCTGTGAACTGGTTTTAGCTCTCGTAAACAGGGTGTGTCACAAGCTCACCTGCGTCACTGCAAACCAACCTATTGCCGGGAAATGTTGTGCAGCACTGCGAGTTGTCTGTCGAGCAGCACACTTGGTTTTGGTACGGTTCTATATGTTCGCGTACCAAAAGGTAGGTTTGGTTGTGATAAAGACTTGGCCACGGATTGATGGTTTTAGACATAAAGTAGATATGATAAGGGGACCGGGCTGTGCTTTACTGACACTCGGTAATCGGTGTCAAGGCACGCAGGTCACTACTGGCCGCTCCCTGTGCTTTTTTTCAAAATGGTTTTGTAGAGAATGCGAAGCAGACTGCTGGCCTCAGCACTTTCCGCCAGTATTGATCTCCCCACATTAGGCCCTCTCTACATGCACAGACGTGCACAATTTTTTGCTTCTTCTAGAGAATGCGAAGCAGACTGCTGGCCTCAGCACTTTCCGCCAGTATTGATCTCCCCACATTAGGCCCTCTCTACATGCACAGACGTGCACAATTGCTTCTCTTACAGCACTGGCTGCCGTGGCAACTGAGCACGGATGCTTAGAACGGTACCCCGGTATGCTGTCTCGTACGGTGCCTTTTGGAAATAAACATCTAAACCAGGACCCGTAGCTTTAAGGCCGCTATTATCAACTGCTTTCCGTCGCGTCGCCCCCGTGTATTCGACGCGGAGGCTTGAATGCAGCCTAAAGAGCACCTCCTTGTGTCTTTGTGTGTCTATGTTTTTTTAATAGGCTAAGTGCTTCACCGGATAAAAGAGCAGTTTGAAAAAGGGAGTGAGATGTGCCTTGGCACCTGCTGTTTGAGGCTGCCTGTTTGCACATGAATATGATTGCGGCGGCGGCGTGCGGAGCTATTTTAACTTGCAGATTAGCCTGTTGGGGTCAGCGGCAGTGGGGCTTGGGTGTATTTTCATGGATGGGCGGCAGTCAACAGGCCAATGTGACTCATTAGCTCTGACTCCCCCCCCCCCCCCGCACTCTTTACACACTAGTGCCCCATTATCCCCGGCTTCCCCCTGCCGCCATGCTCTTTGATGCTTTCTGATAAGAGCGACGATAGCGCAGGCACGGCGGTAATTGAGCATCAGTAATCTGGGTGGAAAAAAAAAAAGCCCTCGCCGTGTTTGGGTGAATGCTGGGCTCCCTTGTTTTATCTGTCGTCTCGCTCTCCTTTTCCCCCCCCCACGCCCCGCGTTTGATATTTAAATGAGTGTTTGGGGGAAGCCATTCAGATGAGTACCCTCAGGATCCCCCCCACCGGTCCCAGACTACAGCTCCGTCAGGTCGGGTGGAGGTCCGCTGCCCTGGTTGGTTGGGGAGGGTTAGTGTCAGGTAAAGACGCCGCCCCAGCCAGTCGCACGGCTACATGCGGGTTTGTTCCAGGACCAACGGTTATGGCGTTGTTGACAGGGGCGTCCCTTACATTTCCAGCTATAAAACCGATAACTAATTATACGATTGGTGATTTGATGGCAGGAGCGACATAAAGAGGCCATGCAGATAATTGAAATGGAAATTTATTTCTGGCGTTAACTTTTTTTTTAATGCGATTCCTTGGGAGTAAAAGTGGTTCCTACAGAGCGTAACATTTTAGTTAAGTCGCTTCCCTAGTCCTGCTCTTTTTAATTTGGAATTTGTCATCTCACCGGAGCAACAATGTCTACCTCATCTTTAACAAGTGGGTCCTTATCTTTGACTCCAGGAGAGTGGATTTCATTAGGTCATCTTTGGACACTGCAGGAACCAAACGTTTCATTATTGTAATTCTATATTTAACTTGGGGTCAGAGCTATATGGGCAGATTTCCACTTTTGTTATGAAAACGGAGAGGAATCTTAACATTAACTGCGCTAGTCAGTTCATGCTCTGCGTGTGACCTCTCTGATTGCTCTGCGTTTTTTAACGGTTCAATCATCTCAATCCGGTTGAATTTGACCTGTTTGTAGAATCCATTTTGAACCTTTGAGTATTAGTTTTATGTGTTGTTATTTGATTCATTTTTGTATCTGGTCTTCTATTCGTTGTGTTAGCCACCTTGATGGCACATCCAGTTGAAGCTGGCCTTTATGCAAATGTGTCACAACAACAAATGTGGGAGTTTCCCTTGAGGTCCGGCTGTGTCAGAGTGGGTCTGAAAGACACAACAGCTGTAAGCTCAAAAGCACAGGAAACGTCTCCACTTCACGGTGTTCACATTCATATGTTCCCGTAAGAGCTCAATCTTGCACCACCACCTCTGTATGCACAAGGTATACGGGGTGCGTGTGCAAGGAGCGCACAACAGCGCCGCAGTGATCTGCATCTAGAATTTGACCCAATTCTTGTCGGAGCATTGGTAAAAAAGACAATCTCCCCCCCCCACCCCTTTCCTCTCCCTCCCTCCCTCCCTCCCCTCCATCCCTATCCCCAAGCTTCTCTGCCCCAGCCCCAGCCATCCCTCAATCCTTCCACCCAAGCCCAGCCCAACCCTGATTCCCCCAGACCTCCCCAGATGGAGGCATCTGCTGCCACCGCGGCGTGCTGCCGACGGGAGCATTTCGCTACAGGGCCGCGGCTCGGTGTGTGACAGCCAGCCGGGATGGATTACTAATTTTTCCCATTGACTCTCCTGTCGGGGGCGGATATCTGCCCTTAATTGACAGGATGGCGTGGTTGTCATGGTGACGTGGAGGGCATAGATTAAAGCTTGTTTTGAGCCGAGCTGAGGAGCAATCTCTTTGTGCTCCCGGCCCCATTGAGCGAGTGTGTAAAAGCACACAGGCTGCATGCTGTGGGATTGGAAGATGCTACTGGAATCATCCAAACCATGTTTTAGCCTCTTGGGGAAATCGAGCCCCAAGTACCCTATGGTCCATGTTATATTCAGATTTTTGATCAATAAATTATATAGGTTAATATAACGTATTCCATTTAATTTATTTACACTGGTTCTGTCTCCATTTCTGAATTCTCCATGACTAGACAATATTTACTGTAGTATAATTTATTGCATTACTGGCTGCCTAATTATTTTCCAAGTAAGTAAGATTGAAAATTAAGAGTCTTGAAAGCCCTATTCATATGCCAACATGAAACAAAGTGTAATTTGAGTCATGGTACATTTAACCATACCATTTTGAACAATGGCTATTATGGACATGACTTTATTATAACAAAAGACATTATGAAGAAGTCTATTAATGTTGACTTAATCGTTAACTACTGTTCTACTGCTATACCACGGTATTTTATTTGCCAAAGCATCTCTTCATCTTTCCTTTCTGCAAATAATTTAGCAAACGTTAATGGAAGACCGATTTCTTTGTTTAATTTTCAACGTGAATGTCAGTTGTTTATTAAGTAGGGCAGCGACTAAAACCCTGCGCTACGCACACGCACACATTCACGCACACACACACACACACACACACACACACTCGTAAAAACCCCGGGATTACTAACATTTGTGGTAAAAGCTGGTAAGCTTTCTGTTGAATACACTTGCAGTGTTATTCAAATTCAACATTGTTTCCTAATTTCATTAAAGCGCTGTGCTTGGTGGTTTGTACAAGGTTTCAATCACCATGTATTAATATCAATGGGCTTCCTTTTAATGAGGCTGTGACACAATTGATTGTAATAAGGGTAATTTCTGCCAAGAGGTTTCATTAATCAATCATAAATCAATCTGTTAACCTACTCGCAGTTACAGAAAACCTGAATCAAAATCACTGCATTACCCAATACTTCCCAAATGGTTGGTCTTGTTGCAGTGAACATACACCTCACACAGGGTTCCAAAGGAAATACAAGTCATCACTTGCTGTCCCAATACCCATTTCCTGTTCTCCTTTGTGTTGGGATCGGCCAAATCTTCGAGTCGCCCTGACAAAGTTACGATAGGGCGAGCATTTATCCGCTCACAGACCTGCCTGATATGTCTAATCCCCAGTAAGGAGATCCAGCACACTCACCGTTGTACTACATCTTGTCGTTATTGTCCTCACAAAAGGGGTTTGGGGTTTAACACAGGATTTAATGCAGCCCCACCAAAGCATCTCCGCCCATTTGATTCATTTTAAGAGGTTCTCACGAGGTCCCTGCCGCTGATTATTCAGGCTCACAGAGAGCCTTGAGTATCTTGGTGCCTTGTGGAGTGATTTAGGACTCCCAGGTCTGGATCTCAACACCATCCGTTTTCTGAAGCAGGTGGAGACCCGCATCCACTTAGCGGGCCACAGGCCCTCCGCTCAATTCATTGCAGACGTGACCGCCACATTTCCTTCCTCACAAACGGTTTTAATGCTCATTGACACTCGACAAAAAAAAACGGCTTAAACCGGGGGGGTGGGCGTCGAGATTTTCCCCCTCGATTGGTTCGCGTCTCTTGAGGGGGGTAGATCTGCTCGGAGCTCCTTGTCTGGAGTCTGGAGGAGGCCGTGGAGGGCCTCTCCATCCTCTTAAGTGGTGCAGGGGAGGAGGGGTCCGCAGACCCCAGAACAGCGCCGCTGAGTACTGCTCGGAGCGCTGCGCGGTCGATTATTACTGGGCGGGCGAACTGTTGTTTACCACGAGCGTTAACCATTCGTCGTCTTGTTTCCTTTTGTCTCGCCGTCTCTAGGACTCCCTGGGTTAATGGGTCCAATTATCGGGATGTCGCCAGATAAGAAAGCGGAGTTCCCGGGCATGCAGGAGCAGCGGACGGGGCTCCGGGGTGCATGCGGGGCGGGGACTCTGCCCGAGGCGGAGTGCGCCTCCAGCCCGCTGGCCACCAGCGTGGACTGCACGGGGGGCTCCGAGGACGAGGAGCTGACCAACCTCAACTGGCTCCACGAGAACCTGCTCCAGAACTTCACCCTGGGGGGTCCCGAGGCGCTGACCAGCGCCAGCCCGCTCTTGGACATCGAGGGCGACCACGGTGCCAGTCAGGGCCCTTCCTCTTCCTCTCACTCTTCAGCGCACGGCAAAGGCAGAGAAAGGGACTCGCTCAAGTCAAAGCCCCCATTCTCCTTCTCCCTCCTCATCTACATGGCCATTGAGCAGTCCCCCAGGAAGTCCCTGCCGGTCAAAGAGATCTATGGCTGGATCCTGGAGCACTTCCCTTACTTCTCCAACGCCCCCACGGGATGGAAGAACTCTGTCCGCCACAACCTCTCCCTGAACAAATGCTTCCGCAAGGTCGAAAGGAGTTTGGGCAAGGTAGGTGGACACCATCTCACACCACCACACGCGCACACGCAGAGCAGCCGCGTGAGGTTTCGTGGTCTAAAACGAGTTGAATGCGGAGCAAGTGTTCACCATAACGACACTCCTGTGGTGGTTGTGAGAGTTTGGCTGGCTGGGGCGGTGCACGGCCAACGGGCTACGTGCCTGAACTGCTATCTGTGTGTCGGGAGGCGCACTGCGATGCAGCGCTGCAGTGTGTATCATGTGACAGCGGCCGCAGGGACCTCTGACTGCGCTGCGATAAGGGTGGAATCCACTCAAGGTCAGGGATCCTCCTTCACAGGAAACGCCAGCGCAGCACAAAGAGACACCGGGCTTTTTTGTGTCGGAGCACACACACTCGCAGCGTGACTCGTTTGAAAAACGGCGGTCTTCACAAGAAATAAACAAAGGACGGCCTTTTTTTTTTTAGCCAACATCGTTTTTTATTTTCCTTGCATTTAATTTGCCAAGGACTCAGTACACCCCGATCAATACTTCAGTTGAGAGGTCAATGTAGATGTGCCAGGCTTAGCCAAGAGGCTGATTTACATTCGTAGCCCCCAGGGGAGTCCAGAAACCCAACAATTACAATAAGGTACAAAAACAGGCTAGGACTGATTCATCAGACTGATGCGACAGAGAGGCCTTCGGCAGGGGAATCTATTTTTCCGTCTCGGTCCCTCGCAGTCGTGTCCACTTCCTGTTTTTCTTATAGTCTCTGCGATGCAAAGGGGTAAAGCAGAAGTTGTCTCGTCACACAAAAACCTCCCTGTGCCAACAGCAGGGCATGTGACGAAGGCTCTGCAGTACGCGCTCCGAGCATGCGTGTCAACAAAGGAGGAGGTAGCCGGTAAAGAAACACGACGCTTGACATTTTGTCACCCCTTATTCCACTTCCGTCTCACTGACCTTCGCTGTCAAAGCGCTGGGCCGTCAACACTATTGTCACGTATCTCAAGGTGGTTTTATTGTGTTGTGGAGTGTGTTCCCAACCCAAATGCCTTGTCACATTGAACAGCCTTTTTATTTCCGCTAGCTGCGATCAGAGTCTGGCATTGTTTGACTGCTGCGCTGCGTAACGTTGTGTCCAGCTCAGTGCTGGCAGATAATAACTTGTGTATATATGTATATATATTTATATGCATCTATATACACCTCCTTCTTTAATGGGAGAGTGGGTAGGCGCCGGCGGTAGGCAGGCATGGGGGGGGGGCGGGGGCGTTGTGGTTGGCTTCCCGCCAGCAGCAACACATGGCCGCGTTACAGGCTGCCTGAATGGCAGGTGCCCCACGTGAGCCCCGCGTGAGCCCTTCCGCCAGCCATGAGAGACCAGCCACGCTTTTCACACGAAACGCGCTGTGGTTCCGTTGCCATGGCCACGTTTCCCTTCCCTTCCTGCAGCCGAGACCGGCTGGTAATCTGAGTCAAGGTTACGCCCCATCTCAGCCCTGGCCATTCCAGACATAGTAAGGATCACACTGGTATCATTCGCTGTCAGCTGGAGGTTTCTCTACAGCGTGTGTTGGAGCCGTTTTTGCTCCTTCTGATCAGCGCCCGGTGTCTTCACGCTCATTGTCAATAGGCAGGTGTAGAATAAACACTGGTGTTGGGTTTCACTGGGACCTGGAGCCGCCTTGTTGGATCAGAGGGTGTGAGGATTGTTTAGTTTTTGGGTTTGAGTCGGGCTCCTGTTCCTCCTGTTCACCGGCTGTCTTGTCTGGCTGCAGACAGACGAGTTTCTTATCTGCGGTGCTGCCGTTAATCGTATTTTCTTTCAATCAAGTAACTGCCACAGAAAGGGACTAATCAGCTTTACTACAGTCCTGCCTAGGACTGCACTATTGTGAAAATTGTGGACAAATAACGATGTTAAAAACAAAATTAGCAGTTAGTCGATGCCAATGTTTTTCTGTTTGTTGTTTGTTTTGTTTTTGTTGTTCTTTATTCCCCCTTTTTTTTTTTGCCGGAGAAACAAATATACCTTCATTATCAAAAAAGGAACTGAACGTTTTTAAAGTCATTCAGACATTCATCACGCTGTCTTTGAACGAGCACAAATTAAATTATACAAATTTGTGAGACGACCCTAAATATAACCTTCTTTCACACAACTACGCTTCTTCATGGGAATAGTAACTTGTTTCAAATGGATTAACTTTGGCCACAGCCATCAGTGACTATAATTGTATTTGCCCTTGGCAAATACTGATCCGTACTGTTGCCTGCCCTGAACATCAGATACAAAACAGGGGGAGGGTGACTACTCAGTGTGTGCCGTTCTTGATAGTGCTCCTGACCCAACACAAACTGGCTTATTCTAACGTGTCTTCAGACATGGTAACAGCGACTCTAGTGGTTTATGTTTGTTAGCAGCATGAAGACATTGTCATGCCGGTAGCTTCATAGCAGCGGGTTGACACATAGACAAACAATGATTATTTGACACAAATCGATAAAATGACATCTGTATAGAAATGGCTTAATGCTTTGCTGTTTGCTTTTTCTACAAGGGTCACAGTGGACCTGACCTCCCGTGCTTGTTTGCTCTCCTGTTTTTCAGGCCAACGGAAAGGGCTCTCTGTGGTGCGTTGACCCCGAGTACCGGCCCAACCTGATCCAAGCTCTTAGGAAGCAGCACTTCCCCACCGCTGATGCCTTCTGCACGCCCCCCGCCTCCCCGCCCAGGTACACACGGCGCGGTCCCCCAACACCACAGCCCACTCACTACCACCTTCCTACCGACAGAGGCTGTTCACAGCCCATCTCTCAGGCCGTTACACAAGACTTGAATTCACACATGGGAGCGGAGATTTTTCACTTTGCTTTTCTTTATTTGAGAAATTGCTACTGGTGTCAGAATTGTCGACTTCTGCCAGGTTGTGTCTTCATTGGCACTGATGCGTGTGTGCGTGTGTGTGTGTCTGTGTGTGTGTGTGTGTGTGTGTGTGTGTGTGTGTGTGTGTGTGTGTGTGTGTGTGTGTGTGTGTGTGTGTGTGTGTGTGTGTGTGTGTGTGATTTTATTACAGTGCATCTTCACCACCTCGACATCTCTTCCTCCAAGGCTGCTCATTTAAAGGTACAGATTATCCTTCCAGTAGGGCGATTCCTACTGGGAGTTTTTCCTCAGGGGGTTTTCAGAAGCACAGGATGCCGCTGATGTGTTTTTTAATTTGTGTCATATTAAACATTTTTATTATTTTTTTTTTCTCTCTGGGCACGTATCTACATTCCAGCCAAAGGCCAGCCATTATGCTTTCATCCTCAGCGCATCTGTGGCATGTCCTTTTTTATTTTGTTGTTGGTGTTCAAGTCATCCTGGTCTGAGCATTATCTCTCTCACTCTTTATCTATCTCTCTGTCTGCCTCTCTCTCTCTCTCTCTCTCCCTCTCCCTCTCTCTCTCTCTCTCTCTCTCTCTCTCTCTCTCTCTCTCTCTCTCTCTCTCTCTCTCTCTCTCTCTTCTCTCTCTCTCTCTCTCTCTCTCTCTCTCTCTCTCTCTCTCTCTCTCTCTCTCTCTCTCTCTCTCTCTCTCTCTCTCTCTTCTCTCTCTCTCCTCTCTCTCCTCTCTCTCTGCTCTCACTCTCTCTCTCTCTGCCGCTCACTCTCTCTCTCTCCCGCTCACTCGGTTAAGGGTTTTGGTAACCTTGACGACAGAGGTTCTGCCGGTGTTGAGTGTCAAGGCACTCCTGACTCCGCGCAGTCATTAATAATTTAAAGTCCCAGAAGTGACTTGCACTTCTTTTTGATCTGAAAAGATCAGCTGCAGCTGTAAATATGAAGGGCACGGACTTCGATTCAGACGAGGAAGGAGACGGTGTGTTCTTTAGGCACCCCTTAGGAGACAGCCCTTACCCTCGAGATAATGCACTTATTATTAGCTGGATGTCTCAGGGTTCCCGGCCCCTCAAAGCCAATTAGAGGAGGAATCCTGCCGGCCCGTTTCTTCTGCCGCACCCAGCCCAGCCCACCTTCCTGCCCCCCTAGCGTCCCCGGCCCCTCGGCCCTGCCACTGGCCCCTACGGCCCTGTCTCCGGCCCCCCCACCCGCGACTGACCCATCACCCTGGTGTTCTCTCCTCTTCCAGAGTCTGACATTGATGCCGCCACTGCCATGATGCTCTTAAACTCGGCCCCAGGGCACCACGACGACCCATGTAAGACTCTGCCAGCACCCCGCTGTGCCCGGCCAGACCCCCGCGCCTCTCACCCGTCACACCACACACACCGCTCCATCACCCAAGCTTGATGTCCTTTTTGTTTTTTTTTGTGTATCCGTTTTGACTGTAACTCCATCCATCGCCATTGTTTTTTGCGGCCTATTTTCTGCGCTACACGTTGCTACACTGCTACGCCGACTGCTTAGCAGCGTAACACAGGGGTCACACATCGTAGAGCGGGTATCAGCCCTGGTCTTAGATATGGACTTACAAATTCGTATTACCACTCAATTTGTTATTTAATTTTTAATTATTTCCTGTCCGAATTCTCGCTACTTCTGGAGATGCTGATTTACATTTTGTGAATTCTACTTACTTACTATGGACGAGCATTGTGTTTTTGTGCAGTTGTTTTAAACATCATTGTCTTCGCATCATTATGTAACGTTATATAACAAAGGCGACATTATGTAACAACAGTGAGGTGTCCACTAGGTGTGAAAAGATATTTAAAGACTTTAAAGAAGCCTCTCTGATCTCCTCTCCTCGTCCCTCCTCCTCTCTCCTCCTCTCCCCTCCCCTCCTCTCTCCTCCTCTCCCCTCGTCTCCTCTACCCTCGTCTCCTCTCCCTTCCTCTCCCCTCGTCTCCTCTCCCTTCCTCTCCCCTCCTTTCGTCTCCCCTCGTCTCCTGTCCTCTCCCCTCGTCTCCTCTCCTCTCCGCTCTCCTCGTCTCCTGTCCCCCTCCCCCTCGTCTCTCCCTCTCCTCTACCCTCCCTCTCCTCCTCTCCTCTCTCCCCTCGTCTCCTCCTCTCCCCTCTCTCCTCCCTCGTCTCCCCCCTCCTCTCTCCTCCTCCTCTCCTCTCCTCCTCCCCTCTCTTCTCCCTCCCCTCCCCTCCCCTCCCCTCCCCTCCCCCTCCCTTCCCCTTCCACCTCCCATCCTCCCCACCCCTCCTCCCCTCCCCAGGCGACTCAGACACCCCTCTGGACCTCTCGCGGCCCGACTCGGTCCTGGTGAGCAGCGACCCCAAGCAGGACCACAACTACAGCAGCAGCGGCAGCGTGGGGCTGCCGCGCTGCTCCTCCCGCTCCTCCTCCTCCTCCCTGTCCTCGCTGGACGAGGGGGGCCCCCAGCGGGGCCCCCAGCGGGGCCAGAGCCACCGGCGGCGCCGGGCGGGCAGCGAGGGCTTCCACAGCGACGAGGACTCGGACCTCTGGGAGGAGCGGGGGGGGCGCTCCCGCCCGTCGGCCCCGGCCCGACGCGCTCCCTCTTCCTCCCCCTCCTCCTCCTCCTCGTCCTCGTCCTCCGCTTCCTCCAACGCAGCCTCCTCGGGCTCCAACGCCTCCTCCGGCGCCGGCAAGCGGCCCGCGGGGAAGCGGGCCCGGCGGGAGGTGAAGCTGGAGCTGGACGAGGAGCTGAAGGAGGCGGCCGGCTCCCTGCTCCATCTGGCGGGCATCCGCAGCTGCACAGAGGCCTCCAAGCGCGGCAAGAGCAAAAAGCTCGGCAGGAAATGAAAGTAGCGGGTGTTTGGGGGGCTTTTTCTCGTTTTTATTTTTATTTTTTTGCTTTACTCCTTTTTCTTCCTTATCAGACTCCTGACCCTTTTGAACCATGACCCCTGACCCCCGATCGTGTGCTCCGGTGTGCCTCCTTCTCCTTATCCGATCGCCATTTTGAGCCTTTTTTGTTGTTGTCGTCGTCGTCGCCGCCGTCGTCCGAGATAGCCCTGTCCTCCAAAAAAAAACAAAAACAAATGGCAATAGTATCGTTCACAAAGGAGAACAAAGCCATATAGAGACTTGTGTGACTCAAGGTGGAGGATCTTCTAGGTTGGGGACCTGGGTTACGGAGAAAACATCACCGACGCCTGTCCAAAATGACCTGCCTGCTTTGGTTGGATTGGATGACGTGAATGGAAGGATTTCTCTGGAAAAACAAGACAACAGAACGGGGGGGGGAAGGCTAAAGGTTCCCCAGCTCAAAGCGTTGCATGCTTCCTCCTTGAAACCTGTATCCTCTTGGAAGTGGACATATTTATGAAGCGAATGAGTGCATGTTTGTAACAGACACAATCTAACCTCCTGGTGTGGCCATTTGATTTTGTTTTTTTTTCCTTTTGTGCTAAAGAGAGATGCTACCATTGGAAAGGCATTCTTGATCTTCAAGTCTTTTACGAGAGATGCAATAATTAATCCACAACCTTAACTTTTTTCCTTTTTAACCTTTTATTTATTGGTGCCATTTGTGTATACACTGGTTGGACTCCAGAGAGTAGTATTATAGTCGTACCCACAATCCTGGACGTATTCCACGTAAGAAACCAAGTAAGATATAGTATAAAACCTACCACTGCCAAACTCGGTTGCCCAGTCGTTCATACTCCCAGGCTAGGAATTCGTGAGGTAATCCTAGCTTCATGCCAAAGGAAGCTATTGTACGCTTTCTATAGCATGCATTTTCAATGCGTCAATGCATTTTCGTTTTATGTTTGTCTTTGCCTTTTGTGAAGAACTCCAAACATTACTTGTATAATTTTTATATGATCTCTCATCCTATGCAAGACGTGAAGCGAACACACACACACACACACACACACACACACACACACACACACACACACACACACACACACACACACACACACACACACACACACACACACACACACACACACACACACACACACACACACACACACACACACACACACACACTGCTAGCATAGGTAATTGTTGAGGTGTTTAAACTGTACCTCACATACACTAGTGTGACAGAGTGTACATCTGAGTTCTGGGCCAAGGCAGTTGGCTTGACACGAGTGATTGAAATTGACCCAGGTCTCCAGTCAGACATGTTATGCTGAACAACCGGTTGATCACACTGGAGCACAGCTGTCTTAAGGGCCCGTTGAAATCCCCCTCGAGCTCAGTGCATTCACAGAATCAAGGGATGCACAAAGAACCATGCACAAAAAAGAGCAGAGATATGGCCCCGTTTCGCCCAATAATAAGAATCGACTAAACGCTATCCCGCGAAATGCCCTGCTCAACCCTGAACTGGAACACACAGGCCTATTATGTCGGGCCTGTCTTCTAGGTGTGGGGCGGGGAGTGTTACTGTCTCGTGAGAGAGTAGGTGGGGAGGGATTGTAGGAAAGCCAGAAGTCGGGCCGTGGAGAGCGGGAGCGTGGTGCGGGGCGGGGGGGGGGACACGTGATGCACGGCTCACTGGGAACTGGGACGTGTGGCGCGATGTCGCTTCCGGGAGCCGTTGTGACTCACTGTGGCTGCCTCGGACTGGCCCTCCTCTCTCTCTCTCTCTCTCTCTCGTTCTCGCTCTCTCTCACACTCTCTCCTATGATTTCCGCCCAGAACAAAAAGAGGAAGCGATCAAGCTTCCCTTTGCTCTACTTGTGAAATGGGATGTTCATTGTGCTGCCTGTGCTGCACTGTTTCAGTGAGCGGAAGTCACAGGAGACACTCCGGTCTGTATTTGAGCTTTTCATAAAAGGTCGAGTATGTGTGAAATGGGAGATGGAACTGAAACATAAGCACACACATCCCCGCGACAAAGTGTTAGGTTTCCCCGTGACTGCATTACAAAAGAATATGGAAAACACATATTTGTCTCGGAGAGTAAATGTTTAGGCTAGTAGACCCACGGAGACATTAGCATAGTTTGCATGACCAGTGCCAAACATGTTTATTTGTATTTAATTTCTTGTGCCACTGTGGGGAGAGTGAAAAAGGCCATGAACTCATATTTTCCCATTTTCAAGAGCTTTTTGGACTCGTCGTAACAAGTGCACTGTTTTCCAGAATCAAGAATTTGGAAAAGACTCTGAATAATAACAAAGGATTATTTTATTAGGTTTTATTATTTTATTTTGCCTCGGACCGGGAACTGCTCTTTGAGTTACTCAGCGGTTCTCTAAAACCACGAATAAGCGTACACTGGTCTTATTTAGCTGTGAAAGAAAGATCAAATTGTTAATTGTTCAACTTATTTATATGATTAATTTATGGGATTATTGAGTGAATTCTTTGTTAAAATTATAGTTTTCTTGAATTAAACGCCTTCTCACTAGTGGGCACTGATAGTTGATTTTTTCTGAATTTTCCTGTTTTTTTTTTTTCTTTAAGTGATAATAGTTTTGCCAATGTCTCTCCTTCGCGCAGGTGTTTTTGTTTTACCCTTAACTGCCAGGTATTTTATTTTTCTTCTTCATTTTACTTTGTTAAATTTGACTGGACCGATGACTGCCAATTAATGCATTGTTCCGGAATTATTTTGTTGCCAAAAGTAATGTACATTGAAAAGCAAAGACGGAAACAATCCCCAAGGAAGAGCTCCCTTCGATGTTATGCCATGACTTCACAGGCCTTCAGCTGGTGTTTGATTCATATTCAGATATTGGGGACATGGTTGTCAAACATTATTATTTACGTATGAAGCATTGCCATTACTCAAATAATTTAGCATGTACTGCCATCTGTTAAAGATGTGTTAAAGTGTGGCTCATTGGCTCAAACGTGTTTAGAACCTTTTTTTCTAAAGTCTGCAAAAAAAAAGACCAATTGCGTTCCCCAGGCAACTGCTGTGTAGTTGATCATCCCACCAAAGTTGGGAGAGGTGGTTGGGGAAAGTGTAGAGGGGTTACAAGGGGGTAAATCATGCGTGTTGTTTTTGTAGCAAGGGATGGATTCTGACAGTGTCCATGCGATGTTGATTCTGAACCGGTGAATGACCGAATGATGTCCTGGAGTCGAGTCAAAAGCATTGTTTCACTGCTTCAAATCTGTTAATGATTATGTGACCTTTTTCATTTTTATTGTTTGGTAGTATGAATTACCATGGTAATGAATGAGCCTTTTGTTGTCCCTCATTTGACTTAAGTAATGCTGCCAACCCAGTATCAGTTTGTGTCAAGTTGTCTGCCATGTCTGTTGGACAGATACACCTTTTGGTTTTTGTATGCTAACCTCTGTTCATAAAAATGTTTATAAGATTTATTTTCGCCAAAGATATGCAATTGCATTATATATGGTATTACAAAAATAATAATAAAAACATTTTCTTGTTTTACCTCTGTTTGTATTATTTTCAATCTTTTGACTTGGATACAACTTCATCACAATACCCATAATTAAGATGTTTCACATTCCCAAACGCAGACAATTGAATACCAACACCTTGTTTGCTCTTAACCCAAAGTGTTCAATGTTGCCACCTGCTGTAGTGTATCAGTCACACCATTTAAAATGAGAAACAAAAGCCCCTTTTTATTTTTACTTGCTGCGATGTCAAAGCTTGCGACATTTGCGTGTGTGTGTGTCCGTGCGTGCGTGCACCCAACCGGGCCAGCAGTCCTGTGCCATGCAAACAGGCCAGGCTCAAACCCCTCTCCACTCTATCGTCCTGCTAGTCTTTTTTATTATCATAAAGCAGCGGTCAACGAGGTGCTGCGCGGGCTACCGGGCCCTGTGTGGCTTTTCAAGGGCTATGCCTGCGATGGAGGCGTAGTCCGATGTCCTAACGAATGTTGCCTGCAAGTTAATTAGTCATGGAGGACTGCAAGATGAACAGAACATGACCCTGAACAAGGGCTTGTCTGACTAGCCCCTGGGCCTATTGGCACGGCTTCTATTGTTCAATGGAGTCCTGTGTGTCTACTGCAGAGGAGGGGGTCTCCCTTCTGACTGCCTCAATTCAGATAGAAATCAGAGCAACCCTCCCAACCCCCCCCCCCTTCCCTTCTCCCACATGAGCCTAGCTACCACGCCACGCTGACAGTTGCCAGGCAACCAGACAATGCTGGAGCCAATGGCTGTGGAGCATGTGTGTGAGAAAAAGGCAGAGTTTGTGTTTTGCCTGTAAACATTAAGGATCGATTAGGGGTATATCGTCTCAACAGAGCAGTGTGTCGTTGACGATACAATAACACTACTGAATTTGCATCACCCTTGTATGTGATGATCCCTTATTGTCTATTTTTTTATTGAGTTTAAAGCTGATATAATACAATATATACGAGTCCCTAGATATTATTTAATGTGTAATATGAAAATGTCATCGTTTAAATCTGTTAAAAATAAAATTGAGGAATTGTGGCTTGATGGGTAGACAATGGGTAGAAACAATGAATTACACTTCTATGCTAAGGAATGTTTGATAAGGTAATTTCAAGGGTGAATCCCAATTTCTACCCATTATGCAAGTAGGCCTACAGTGACCCACTTCTGAGTTAGTTTGTTGACAACCAACTGATCAATGAGGTGAAAATCTATATTACTAATTAATCGATCGATATATCATATTGATATATAACCGAATGCATTGTGTTTCTAAAATATGACTTACTTTTGAAATTCAATCTTGCTTTTGTTGGGTTTAGTCAGTTTTAAATAGATGCTAGATAATTAATATTATATGCCTACACGTCTTCCATGTAATCCTGACCTCCAGCCGCTAGAGGGCCCCAGTGTCTGCAATGCCAGTACACTTTGAACCCCTTGATTGGGTTACGTTGCTGTCAGGGTCAGAGGTTTGCGATGGGGCATCAGATGCGGATTAAAAAAAGAAAGTGTGTTACGTTGACGGGGAGAAAGTGTCAATGATGTTCTCCTATTGCAACCACAGCAGTTCATGATTACACTGAATCTGGCCCACAGTGTGCACCAGACCAGCTCGTCGTTAGTCGGTGCTTGTAGATGCACTGCTTGCAACCGCTATGCTACACGTCCGGCGGCTAAACGGTTGCTGCTAATCAGCTTGCTTGGCTACGTTGTTATGTGTCGCGATGCTTCGGCTATCGCATCATAATATCCGGCTTTAGGGTAATCACGACTGGGGCAGGCACCGTCCCGCTGTCACAATGTATCGACAACCGACGGGAACAGCAGACCACGAAAGCCCGTCGGGAGGATATGATAGTTAGCGTTAGCAGGGCTACGCCTCGCTCGGTCTAACGGGCGCTTTACAGCCACTGTCAGGGGAACAAAACAGCGCGAGGAGAGGCCAACCGTCCAGCGCGAGCCACCTCGGTAGTCGGCGATCATTATTTTTTAAGACGGTGACTGACGTTTCCCGTAACCATGGCTGCGGACCTCCAGGCCAAGTACAGCAAGTTAGCGCAGGAGTACTCCAAGGTAAAGTGTGTGTGTGTGTGTGTGTGTGTGTGTGTGTGTGTGTGTGTGTTGTGTGTGTTGTATATCGTTGATCGTGCATGATGCGCACGCGTGTGTGTGTGTGTGTGTGTGTGTGTGTGTTGTACATCGTTAATCGTGCATGATGCGCGCGTGTCTGTGTGTGTGCGCGTGTGTGTGTGTGTGTGTGCGCGTGTTGATCGTGCATGATGCGCGTGTGCGTGTGTGTGCGTGTGTGTGTGTGTGTTGTATAGCGTTGATCGTGTGTGTGTGTGTGTGTGTGTGTGTGTGTGTGTGTGTGTGTGTGTGTGTGTGATGTTGTGTGTGTGTGTGTGTGTATGGTCGTGTGTGTGTGTGTGTGTGTGTGTTTGACGTGTTGTATACCGTATGACCGTGCATGGTGTGATCACTGATCAATGTTTCGACGCGCATGTCCCCGTCATGGGGCCTTTGCAGTTACACACTGAACACGAGTGTCCATGAACCATGTGATCCATGGTTCCTGTTGTCATTGTGTTTTGTCAATATGTAAACATGGTAATGACTCCTGCAGTTGATTAAACACGAAAGGATCATATCGATTTCAATAAATAACCTGGTTGAATAATGGGGTAACGACATGGTTGTAGTAGCTGTAAATATAATGCTAAGTTACTATTGGTCAGTCTACTCACAACAAAGTCTCCATGCATTAAATATCGGCCTTATGTATATATAATTCCAGACTGCATAGTCGTCCTGTGTAAACGTTCATAAAGACATGGTGATAGTGTTAGAGCTGTGTCGACCCTGGGAGTCACCTGACAGCACGGGGTCTGTCCGCAGTTTTACTCTCCATTCAGCCGACTTCTCTGTTCAGGAAGTGCTGACACTGCACGTTTCGTCCAGTGTGCTGGATTTTATGTACCGTAGTATGTGTTTTATGCTGGAGAAGTCAGTGAAGCTTTAGTTCTACCAATAATCCTGAAACCGATAAATAATTGCTAAACTTTCTAAGTCCATGTTTCTTTTTTTTATATTGTAATTTAGAAACTTCTCAAGTCGTTAAACTGTGGACCAAAAACTGTTGATTCTGCTACGTTTGAAAATGTTTGTTTTCATAGTTTTGAGTACACATTAACCCCATCTCTAGTCAACCTGTGGCCCTTTTGCTGTTGATTTTTGCAAAACGATCGCACTATTGCATTTTGTCAGTTCATGGTTTCTAGTGCACAATTGCCCGATGTCATGCCTACACCTTTTCATAGGGGATACCCAATTCAGCAGTTGTTTCTGTTCCCCCAGCTCCGAGCCCAGAACCAGGTGCTAAAGAAGGGAGTGGTGGATGAGCAGGCCAACTCGGCCTCGCTGAAGGTACATGAACAATGTGCATTGATTGAGTTAGTAGGAATTTGCCTGTATTCTATTTTGTTGTTCAAAGTGTGTGATGCTGCTATTCAGGGTCTCTCTTTGAAAAGAGCTGCTTGCTCTCATACAGATTTCACCTGCATATATATATAAATCAACTTCAGGATAAAGTATAGGATTAATACAAACCAGAACCTGAAGTCTCAATAGACTCAAATGTGTGTAGATTAGAGTTATTGAGAGTTAAGGTTCTGCTCTTCGTTGTGTATAAATAAGAAGGTATTGGCTAAATACAGACCTAGACCAGAACCGCAAGTCAACAGACACAAATGTGCCAATTAGAGTTATTGTTGTTCGCTATCAACGTCAACACCACTGTGAAAATGAGTTTCCTCGACGCACAATGTTGCTGGTAAAAAACATGTTTTTACTTAAAAACAATACCACAACACTCGAGTCACTTGCACAACCCAAGCCTCCCTCCAGTCAAGACCTCTGGCCCTCTTAAGGAGCACCAGAATGGGTGTCGCTCAATTAACCTATGAGCCACAGCTCCAGACTATTACAGGTCCGGACAGGAACATGTGCATCTTTTAAAATATGGTGTTAACCCGGTGAAGATGACATTCCATTCACAAACACGTTCCTCCACTTCCACCCCAGGACCAGCTGAAGCAGCGCGACCAAAGCCTGAGGAAGGTGGAGCAGGAGATGGACAGCCTGAGCTTCAGGAACCAGCAGCTGGCCAAGAGGGTAGAGCTGCTTCAGGAGGAGCTGGTCACCAGTGAGGCCAAGAGCAAGAAGGGCAAGGTAAGCTAGCCCCAACAGCTGGAGTCTGTTGTTGTTGTTGTTGTTAAGGTTGTTCTTACGATGCCAACGTTAATGATTTGGTCAACTGTTGATTCAGTCACTAAGAAAATAGGTGCCAGCGTATTACCAGAAAGTTGTTGGGGCCGCCCATTATCAGTGTACTTTTGGCATGATTGACGGTGCTTACCTGAGTAAATATCTCTGCAGCTCAATAGCTGTTTTTGAGATAACGTCAACATTGATATTCCGTCAGTCTGTTTATAGGCGTAGTTCATTTCTGAAAGTTTCAAACGAATAATCTTTTGAAACGTTGCACCACTTGGGTCCAAAGTGCACCATCACTTGACTGACTGGGACTGTTCAATAGGTCACACTTTTCAGACTATCTTTCTCATATTACAGGAGCTGTGTTAAACTTACTGCGGCTCTCCTAAAACCTTTTTCAGTAGTTATGGCCGGTATTTACTATTTTGAACGGTCTTTAATATTATTGGTGAGGATGGATTTAAAAGCTTTATGTTGACCTCTGTGATGTCGGCTCTGTCTCGGTCCCCCCCAGAGTAAAGGAGACTCTCCGTCACAGCAGGGCCTGCAGACCCAGAGTGTCTTCGACGAGGACCTGCAGAAGAAGATCCAGGAGAACGAGAGGCTACACATTCAGGTCGGCAGCCCTCCACCACTCAACTTCAATTATTCATGGAGGGGTTCCCTTGTGCATCTTTTTATCTAAAGTGTCCACAGTGGAAAACAATGTTCAAAAACAATGCACACACAGTCTCCCCGCATCATTGAGCAGGATGCCTCACCCCTATCAGCTCATCGGGACATTGAAATGGAAATACGCACTCGCGTTTAGATAAAAGCGTCTGCTTAACGACTCCATCGTATAAATGTGTGTTGATCCAATTACAATTAGGGCATTTAGCTGACGCTTTTATCCAAAGCGATCCTTACATCAGTTGATACACACATTAACACACCGACGGCAGAGTCAACCATGCTGGCGACAGCCCGCTCGTCAGGAGCAGTTAGGGTTAAGTGTCTTGGCTCAGGAACACATCAACACTCAGCTAGGAGGAGCTGGGGATCAAACTCGCAACCTTTTCGGTTACAAGACAACTGCTCTGCCTCCTGAGCTAAGCCGACCCATCCGCCGGGTAACGCAAAGTTTTGGGTGGGTGCTTCCTGGGGTTGTTTTGGTCGTGCTGTCGTTGTTTATGTCCTCCCTGTGTCCCGGCTCCAGTTCTACGAGGCCGCTGAACAGCACCGGCACACGGAGGGCCAAATGCGGGCGCGTCTGGAGGAGCTAGAGAGCCAGTCTGCACAGCACCAGGCGGTGGTGGACGGCCTCAACGCCAGGTACACGAGAGGCTGTGGAGAGGCTGCAGACCGACAAGGCCCGTGTGGAGGTGAGAGACGAGGGAAGACGGAGACGCTTCAATGGTGGCGGTTGGTTTTTGGTGTTACTTTTAAGGGTGCAGCGGGTAGACTTGAAAAGCAGCTAGCAGTGAGGTTTCAGATTGCCATAAACTGCGCCAACCCGCACCTCCCCTTTCGAACAACTACGGCGGCCTGTACTGGCCTGTGTTGTTCAACAAGTCAGTAGGTGTTTCCGTTATGCATGAAAGCGGCATTTGAATGTCGCACCAAAGTCGACTTTGGACGGCTGTAGCCTGCGATGGATGATTTTTGTCCAATCGCAAACGGGCATCTCTGTCATACTCACGATGGCGCATTTCCACTAGCACGGCTCGGCTCGATACGGCTCGGCACGGCTCGGCTCGGCTCAGTTTGGTTGTCTTTCCATTACAACTGGTGCCTCCTCGACGTGGGCGGGTGTCGTCATAACACGGCTTGCGCGAAACCGCTTGTGACGTCATTTACACGGCGCCGAGCAACGTACAAATCCGGAAGCCAGAACAACAACAACTACGAACATCGGAGGACGGACAGCATGGAGGACATGAGCGATCGTGTGCTGCTCACCTGTGGCTTTTTGTCGCACAGAAGGCAAGAGAAGAGAGCCAGAGAAGACTCCGGGCCGCGAGACAAAACACTATTGAAAAGTCGCGCGGTTATGACGCTTCCAGTGACGACACTCATCGGCCAATCAGTGGAAGGCAGTCGGCTGACGTCACGTTTTAGTAACGCTTCGGCTCGCTTGGAACCAGGGCTGAGGTGATACCAAAAATGTACCCGGTTGCAGGTACTGCGTGCTAGTGGAAACACGCAAATAGCGCGCCGAGCCGAGCCGTACCGAGCCGAGCCGTGCTAGTGGAAATGCGCCAATAGTCACGATGGTCAGTGTTCATGATGTAGGAAAAATGCGGATGGAACAGCCTATCAGCACTGGTCAACACACTGACCTCTTACTGCGGCCATAGTGGTAAACTACACATTCATAGACTCACTTCCTGCAGAGATTTTTATTTATAGATCTATCATCCCGACAGCAGTCTGCGCGACATGCCGATGTTTACTTGCTCTGCGGTACCTGAATATACTCTGCTCTTGATATAATGATGGTTGGCACTTGTATCTCAGTTTTCTTTTGGATACAGACTGTCTCCGAAAGAGTGATGGCCTACTTTTTTAGTTTTCAAACAGGGAAACAACCTCAAAAAACCAAGTCCCCAAAACATGATTCTATTGAAAGAATGCACACCCGCTTATTATAAACCCCCTTATCCGCAAACCAACATTCACTGCACTATTTATCAAAGTTTGAGGTTAAACACACTCTTTGAGGTATTTGCTAATGATATATGATACAAAGCAAAACATGTGCAAACCTCATCTTGTACAATATGACTGAACGCTCACTTATTGCAGTACTGAGACTCTTGCCATCACCTCTGCCCCGAGTTTCAGTCGTAGTTCCGTGGAAAGGGTGGCGGTGAAGGCTGCTTCTCTTTTTTTATGTGATCTGCTCTCACTGTCCCAGGTCACTGAGTGTGTGTGTGTGTGTGTGTGTGTGTGCGTGTGTGTGTGTGTGCCTGTGTTTGTGTGTGCGTGCGTGTGTCCTGTGTGTCATTTGCAGACGAAAAGCCAGACTTTGGAGCATGAATCTAAAGAGTGCAGGATGCGCGCAGAAGAGTGGTTGGTCCTCCTGTTTGTTACCAATTGATTGAATACAGAAACACAGCCCTGGCAGTCGTAGAGGGCACAGAAAGCACTGTTCGATTTATATATATATATATATATATATATTAGTTTGTGTGCATTTCTATTTACAGTTTTTTGTTTTACAGTTTGTTCTTGGAGATCTTGTGATGTAGTGTTTTGACATCCTTTGCTACACTATTTTTTTTTACAGCAATAAGTTGTTTTAATGTTTGGGATGCAGTTTAATGCATTGATTGCTTCCATCACTCCTTGTAACCAGCGTTAATAATAACCAATGCACCAAGTCACCAACTTGGTGCATTCTGGGTCGGCCAAAACGGCTGATGATGTGGTACGAGTTTTAGATACGATGACGTGCGCATCAAGGGCACACAAAAGGGCATCGATGCCCTCTGTCACGAGTCTGACTACCTGTGTGTCCTCCATGCGCCCCCCCCTGTGCAGTCAGCAGCAGTTGCAGCGATGCCAGGCTGAGCTGAGCAGCGGCAGCTGAAGCAGAGCAGTAGTGTCATCCAGGAGAAAGTGCCCTTTAACGACACCAGTGAGTCCTCCCCCTGCTCACTTCCCCCCCCGCTAGCCTCGCTCTTATCTGTTTCGGGCCTCTGTTTTGACCCGGGGCTTTTCCTTGTTTCTAAACACCAGTCCGTCATTGCATCCTGCCAAGCAGCTACCGTCGGATGTAAATATGTTAAGGGTTTCTCTGGCCTTACGGTAGTCTTCTCCTCCTCCTCTGTGTAGAATTAAGCGACTTCAACAGCCTGAACGTTCCAGCGCACAATCGAAGGCACCAGGTGAGTGATGCACCCCCCCCCCCCCCCACCCAAAGGTATGGTCGCCATACGTGACCCAAAAATAACGCCATCACGTCCCCCCATGCACGGTTGATACGGGGAATCGCCGCGTGTGTGTGTGTGTGTGTGTGTGTGTGTGTGTGTGTGTGTGTGTGTGTGTGTGTGTGTGTGTGTGTGTGTGTGTGTGTGTGTGTGTGTGTGTGTGTGTGTGTGTGTGTGTGTGTGTGTGTGTTGGCTCCAGCTGAAGGCTCGCGACTTGGCGGGACAGGCTCTGGCCTTCGTTCAGGACCTGGTGGCCGCGCTGCTCAACTTCCACTCCTACACGGAGCAGAGAGTCCACATATACCCCCGGGACTCCTCCATCGAGCCCATCTCCCCGCTCAACCAGAAGGTCTTTCCCTCGCTCACCACCCACCACACGTTTCTTTATCTATCATTCACTCACTCCGGAAGGTCTTTCACTCACACGCAAACGCACACGGCCGATATTCAAGACATACACACACACACACGCATGTTGCTTTCTGATATGAACAAGGATGTCATTGTCCCGCCTCAATACGCTCTCTCTCTGCCCCCCCCCACGTATAGTTTTCCCAGTATCTACACGAGAACGCAGCCTATGTGCGCCCCCTGGAGGAAGGCTTGCTGCAACTGCACCAGAGCATCACAGAGGACACCGTCACCGTGCTGGTGAGTGGGGGTTCACGTGCTCTGTAGGGGATGGAGCCGCTCGACGAACCCTGGAAACACTGATTGGATTTGTTTCAAACTAATAACCACTAAAAAAAACAGATGTAAACCGAAAAATGCAATTACTACTACATATTTGAAAAGGAGTTGGTAGAAGTGAAATACTTGATACTTTGATC
Source organism: Melanogrammus aeglefinus (assembly GCA_900291075.1). Taxonomy (NCBI): domain Eukaryota; kingdom Metazoa; phylum Chordata; class Actinopteri; order Gadiformes; family Gadidae; genus Melanogrammus; species Melanogrammus aeglefinus. The sequence continues at coordinate 57,928 of OLKM01001377.1, read as the reverse complement.
ATTTAAACCGCCCCATTCCCCGTGTGTAATTGCAAAAAAAAAAAACAAACATATAATTATAATATACCAACTCTCTTTTTGTTGTAAACTGTGTTTGTTGAAACCGAAAGGAGACCGTAGGAAAGCTGAAGCTCTTTGCCGATCACTTCTCCGCGTACTCTCACTTCCTGCAGAAGATTCTGCCTTACCAGCTGAAAAGGTGAGCTGTGTGTGTGTGTGTGTGTGTGTGTGTGTGTGTGTGTGTGTGTGTGTGTGTGTGTGTGTGTGTGTGTGTGTGTGTGTGTGTGTGTGTGTGTGTGTGTGTGTGTGTGTGTGTGTGTGTGTGTGTGTGTGGAGCAGAAATGCTGCATTCAAGGGCACTCAGAATCAATAGGCTGCGACTGGTTAATAGGAAATGAAGGTTGTCAAAGTCGGAATTGCAGTTCAGAAATTCATTTCAGAGCTCTGGTTTAACCCCTTTGACCTCATAAAACATGGTGCCCTTCGTTGTTAATGGGAATTAAACTCTAAAAGAGTTTGTTGACGTTTTAGCACATCATTTGATGGGTAATCATGCAATATGTGTTTGCATCGTTTGTATTTCACTCTGATAGCAATATGTGGCGTTTCACAGCTATTGAAGCGAATCAACTAGATGGTCATGTTTCAGAAAGGAGCATAAACTGCTGCTGCATATATCTTTTGTATTCATCAATGAGCTACAAACATGCTGAACGTCTTTCAGGCATCAGTGGTCCCCCCACCCCCAATACCTGCAGCGTGAACTAAATAATACTTGTAACCTCAGAGTTTAGAGTTCCCGAGTTGTTTTGAACACGTTTTAAAGACCGTTCTCGTTGGGTCTCCATCGCCCCCTCTCCGTCTCTTCCTCTCCCCCCAGCCTTGAAGAGGAGTGCAACGCACCTTTCTGCACCGCCGCCCTTACTGCCAAAAACCGCGAGCTCCAGAGTGACGTGACGTGCATCACGACGCAGTTTGACAAGCTTAGCAACTACATCAACCTCTTGGCCTTACCCAGTGAGTGTTAGCTGCTTCTGCCTTTAGATGCTCTTTTTCAGCCACACATCTTTCTTTGTAAAAACGCATACATTTACTGTTGTGTCAAATCAAGGGCAAATAGGGCCCTTGAGGGCAAAAAGCCTGGTCCATTTTATTTATATAGACCTTAATCTCATTTTTATGGGCTTTACAGGCTGATATATATCAATCAAATCCAACCTTGCTTTTGCCAGGGTGCCCCCCCTAGCCCAACACGCACCCCTTTTCCACTGCCACCTTTGCAAGCAGGCCGATGGGGGTAGAGTGTCATATTGTTTCATTTCCTGTGTCTCAGGCGTTCGGCAGGACGCCCTGCCACAGACCAGCATGTCTGCCGTCTTCACCCAGCTGGCCGCCTGCCTGCACAGCCTTCAGGATGCTGTTAAAGGTGGGGTGCCACGCGCACACACACACACACACACACACACACACACACACACACACACACACACACACACACACACACACACACACACACACACACACACACACACACACACACACACACACACACACACACACACACACACACACACACACACACACACACACACGACAGTTGTCCTTAGCCAAGTGTGACGCGACTTAATCCTCCCCTCACCGTTCGCCACGTCGCCTCCCCACCCCCCCACTTTAAGTTCCAACCAATCATGTCTGGGTGACGAGGGTAGTGGTGCTGGGGTTGATTACCTGGAAGGGCTAAGCCTCTTACACAGCGGTGGCGACGCATGGGGGGGGGTGCTGCATCATGTGTGGGGGTGGTCTTCCCTTCCGCAGCGGCTGTGCCAGCGACAGGCTCTCTGCCTCCCCTCCTTATTCTGTGTTAGGTTCCTGAACCCGGCACCAACCGGGCTTAGTATCCTGTGGTCTGTCATGGGTAACTAAGAGCGCTTCATTATACTCGGATCCCACGCACCCGTGTGCTAGCCGTCGAGTTATTTTGGCATCCCGAAGCAGGATGTGTTTATCCCTGGAATAAACCACCCCTCCCTAAGTATAGGATATTTGTGTGTGTGTGTGTGTGTGTGTGTGTGTGTGTGTGTGTGTGTGTGTGTGTGTGTGTGTGTGTGTGTGTGTGTGTGTGTGTGTGTGTGTGTGTGTGTGTGTGTGTGTGTGTGTGTGTGTGTGTGTGTGTGTGTGTATTTCTGCAGAGATGTCAAAGCACTACAACCAGAAGGCCAGCTTGGAGGGCGAGCTGTCCAATGTCACAGAGAAGCTGCGCACCACCACAGAGTGCCTGTTGGGGTCCCTGGTTTCACTCACCAACTGCACTAGCAAGGTATGGCCACCAGAGGGGCTGCAGCGTCTAGAGCGCCTTCAATTCCATTCATCTTCCAACGCGAGGGTTTCTCCATTAACAAACCAATTCCACTTCCTTTGTCCGCGCAATACGTCTTTTGTCTTTTTGGCTATTTAAGGAGAATTAAAGCCGATTAACCTTAATGACCTACCGTGTACATTCATCTGTGTCAAGCGGAAGCCACGCTCATTCTCTCGTCTCTCTCAATTATCTTTATTATTATTATTAACTCGCTCCTCCCAGCCATGGTGAAATCAAGGAGCCCGCCCTCGGATTGCTACTTGAGGACTCATCCACTTCAGTGTTCTGCTTAAAACATCCTGCTCTCTCATTATGTAAAAGAAGGAATGTTTCAATTCCATTCTTAAAGGGCTTTTTATGGTTCCACGCAACGCAAAGGGGGTTAGGGACCCCTTGCGTCCTTACGCATCCTCCTTTGCGTCCACCGCAAGGGCCGGTCGCGCGCCTCCAAAAAAAATCGGAACCGTCTGTCGGGGCGACGCAGCAGCAAGGGCTGTGATTGGTCCGCTCACTAAAACCCGACGCAGAACCGTAAACGTTCACGGCTGCGTCGAAGCGTCTGCGGGGTCATTGCGTTGCGGTGGTGTGCTGTCTCTCTGGAGGACCGCCTCCCATTGTGTTGACGTGCTCATGGCGTCGGGTCATAGTGGGTTTTGTTTTCCTGTTTTGGTTGGTCTGCAGATCGCCACCTTTTTCAGCAACAACCTGGACTTCTTCACGTCGTCGCCGGGCTACGGGCCGAGGGGAGGCCCGGCCACCCTGGACCCCCTGCAGGCAGAGAGCATGCTGGCTAACAAGAAGAAGGCTGCGTCCTACCTCCACGCCATTCAAAAGGTCTGTGATGATACTGGTACCCTTCGCTGTGTGCATGTCGGTGGGGTTGATTGTATTAGTTTTGGTGCCGCGGTTCACGACGTCAGGTACTATGTGCATATGGGTTTGCAGCAGATTGCTGATGTTTAAGCTGTCAATATTTGATGACGCGTGTTTTGCTGTTGGAGGGATACGCCGAGCTATCTGTAAATTGGCAGGGTGCTCCGAATAGTTGCTTATTCAAATGGAGTGCCACTCTCAACAATAGTGTGGTTTGTCTACAAACACACGGATAATTGGCCCTATGTCCTATCCGAAAGCAGCTGTTTATATAAGTGCTGGCCAAATTACAATCGACTAATGATTAATGACAAACAATTCTAGCCATAAGCAAACAAATACTTCCCAATGATATTATGATATAAAATGGCAGATGTTGACGGTGTTGAACAATGTGTTGAGAAGCACATACACAACAAAATGGCGTCGGCAAAGTTGGAGTCTGCAATACATTTTCAGACCGAAAAATGTGGTCAAAAGCATTTGGAAGTACTGTTTGTATGCGTGTGCGTGTGTTTGTATTGATCGGTGTGGTTTGTGTGTTGATCGGTGTGGTTTGTGTGTTGATCGGTGTGGTTTTGTGTGTTGATCGGTGTGGTTTGTGTGTTGATCGGTGTGGTTTGTGTGTTGATCGGTGTGGTTTGTGTGTTGATCGGTATGGTTTGTGTGTTGATCGGTGTGGTTTGTGTGTTGATCGGTGTGGTCTGTGTGTTGATCGGTGTGGTTTGTGTGTTGATCGGTGTGGTCTGTGTGTTGATCGGATGTGGTTTTGTGTATTGATCGGTGTGGTTTGTGTTGGTTTCAGCCGAGGCCGCAGTCGGTGCCATATAAGGAGGCTCTGGCTAACCGTCGTGTGCTGACCAGCTCAACAGAGAGCCGGGAAGGCCTCACCCAGCAGGTCTGACCCCCCCTACAGCCTCTCCTCCACATCAAGCCAACCCTGCGGCTCAAACACGGTTCTCTGGTTCACCATCACGCTCAAAAGGACACATCTCCCAAGTCTGAACTTCCTCCCTGAGGCGAAAAATGTCACTGGTGACCTGCTGGTGCCCTAACCTCACATGCACAGTATGCCCTGTAGCAGCTCAGGTTCAGTCCAGATGCAGTCCAATGCTAATTGTCTCTCCCCCCATGGGCTTTATTTACTCGAGACGAGAAAACGTCAATATCTGTATTATATTTTATTTAAAAGATCCTGCCAGAGCGGGTTTTAAAAGCCACCATAACGACGCTCCCCGTGTCTCTCCCTCCTCCCCCCCCCCCCCTGCAGGTGCATCAGAGCCAGGAGAAGATCGCCCGCCTGGAGCAGGAGAAGGAGCACTGGCTGCTGGAGGCCCAGCTGGGCAAGGTGCGCCTGGAGAAGGAGAGCCAGCGCATCGGGGAGCTGGAGGCCCAGCTGGCCGCCGCCGCAAGGGGGGCCCTGGCCTCTGTTGCTGGCGACGGCTGTACCCCCGGCCGACGCATCCGCCCAGCGACCAGGACGACGCGGAGGCGGTGCCAAAGTGTCCCGGGACGGAGCCGACGTCGAGCACCAGCCTGGTACCACCACCCCCCCCCCCCCCCTCTCCTGTAACAGCCCTCCTTGTCCCGGTGGTGTGGAGGTTCTCCGATATCCAATCTGTGCTAACCTCCTCTGGAGACGTTCCCCCCTCCACTTCGCAGCGCTCGGGCGTGCGTGCACATGCTTCAGCGAAGGGGAGGCTGACTGCTCCCACTCTGGGCATAGTTTGAACACAATGCAGCGGTGCTCTGTGCTGATACAGGCAGGAAGGTTGAAGAATAGCCTTGTTGAAAGAGAGCCCTACTGTTCGTCTTGAATACTCTGAATTCTTCCCCCCTCAGCTATAGTTATCTGTTTCTGACTCAAAGGTGATGTTAGTCGAGTTTATACATACAGCCAAATCTCCCTCTGCAGCCTGTCTAGGGCGACTGGACCTACACACGGATGTGTCAACCAGTTCTATCGTTTCAATTTATATTTGTATTATAATAAGATATGGAAACATGTGCGGTAGAGAATAGTCTGTCGCTAGGATTAACAACGTTATGATGGGACATTTCTTTTTAATATAGAAAAACTCTTAAAATATAAAGGGGATTAAATCCAGCACTCAGAACCTCATGTTATTCAGTTAAATGACGAGCTAGCTAGCACAACATTGGATATTCTGCGGCTACGTCCCTGACGCTTTGGCATTGTTTGCTTTCTGTCATCACCAGGTTGGCATGCTATCCACGACGTTCAGCACGGAGAATGTAAGTCAAAGAATGCCAGACAAAACAAGACTCCCACAGATGGGACTCGATTTTGTTTATTTTTTTACTCCGCTGAAAAGACTGGACTGCAGTGTCTCCCTATCTTCAAGGAAGTCTCCCTCCTTCTGTGCGCGTGCAGGTGGGCGACGAGGAGTCCAGGGAGCAGCTGATCAAGGACCACTACATGGCCCGGGTGGGAGAGCTCACCTCCCAGCTGCAGGTGTCCGACAGCAAGGCCGTTCACTTCCACGCCGAGGTGAGTCGGGCCCCGGCTCCCAGTCCTGTTTCAAGCGGGGGCCGTCACACCCCGCATGCAATGCTGCCAGGGCTCAAGGAGGGCCCCCTGTGTCAGTGAAAACTATCCCAACTCAGGGGAGCCAATCAGGGGAGGCTGCCTCCCACCAGCCTCCTCCACCTTGTGACTTCCTGTGACTGATCTTTCCACGGCTATTACCGCTCACTTCCTCAGTTGACTCGGGCGTGAGGCGGACACACACGGGGCTAATTATAGGGAAACGCACAGGCTCACTTTGGTCGCCTTAGGGGTCATTGGGGACAGGAGAGCGGGATGGCTACAGCAACGGGAGTCTAACTCAACGCCAAGTCCTGCTTAAGGGCATCCATGTGTGAGTCGCTTTGGATAAAAGCGTTGGCTAAATGATTTAAAGAGCATATACTATTATTAGCGCTGCAATCCTTTTGGCTGAGCCGTGTTGGGGCGGTGAAGATCTCTTTTTATTTTCTTAAGGAGGGATTGTATTTGCAGCGTTGTCTGGAAGGGATGAGTCAGGGGCAGGCTAGATGCCATTCAGATCTGCACCCTCATGTTGTGCGTCTGACTCACTTGCCACGTGTCTGTTATCTGCGTCTTGTAATGACGGCCACCGGGAACAGAGCGCATGACATGTTGTCTGAGGCACTGGAGAGCCAAAACAATATTTTCCACTTTTAACGATAGTTCTGTCTCACTGTAATGCATCGGAACACATCCAGAGATGTACAGACAACTCTTGTGTAGGGAAAAACCAAAAAAACGTTGTACTCCCTTTTTCTAATGCAGTGCCGGGCGTTGGCCAAGCGTTTAGCGCTCGCTGAGAAGTCCCGCGAGGCCCTGAGCGAGGAGGTGAAGGTGGCCAACCAGAACGTCACCCGACTGCAGGTAGGTCCTCTCGCCCCTCGTCCAACCCAACGCCCGTCCCATCCCACACGCGTCCCCCACCTACTAAGTGTAAAGGGCTGATTATGGTCCCACGTTCACGTAACGCAAGCACCCATTATGTCATCGCAGAGCCTCCTTGCGTCCACCGCGAGGGCCGGACGTGCGCCTCCCAAAAATTGTAACCTCAGCAGCAAGCGCTGTGATTGGTCCGCTCACTAAAAACCCGACGCAGAGCCCAAACAGGTTCACGACTGCGTTGAAGCGGCTGCGGGCTCGTCGCGTCGCGTCGACGTGGAACCATGATCAGCCCTTAAGCCTCGCTCTGTGTCCCCGGCCACAGGACGACCTGACCACCACCAAGCGGAGCTACGAGGACCAGCTCAGCATGATGAGCGACCACCTGTGTAGCATGAACGAGACGCTGAGCAAGCAGCGGGAAGAGATCGACACGCTGAAGCTAGGGAGCAAGGTACCGCCTGCCGCACTCCTGGTCCCTGGCTAAGCTAGTGCTCCACGGCTCTTAGCCTAGCGTTAGCCTCGTGTGTGTTCACTGTATATGTCCACAATGTGTGTTTATTAAAGGGGATCTGAATACGTGATTTTGATTTTGACTAGGTTAATAGTCATTGGATTGCATGCTGTGTATGAGTCAATCTTTTGATACACTCGCTTCAGCATTTTTTTCCTTTTTTGGAACCGGATGTCAACTCGTGAGATTATTTTGGCATTACTTGTCCATGGAGCCACCCTAGAATCTGGAGACCATCCAGTTATTTCCTTGGCTAGACAGTGATTGATTTCCAAATATGGCTGCAGCCTCACGTAGTTCAAGAAACTCAGCAAACCAGAGAAACACTCAAGCTTCACTCTTGCCTGAACTAACACCAATACACAGGCTGGTTTTAATTCAACATACAAAAAAGAGACCAATATAATATAGCCTAAATATACACCTTTTTTATTGACACAACCTTTCACTGACATTCATTTCTCACTATACTATTATCATATGCAGTCGCTGATATGAAGATGCCTCAAAAACAACAACAACAAAGTTTCAACTATTTCTATTTGAAAAAAGAGTTGCTTATCTCAATATTGGGTCCTTCCATAACACTCTTCTGCTGTGGGGTCAGAGCCGACTGTCTACCCCCATTTGGCCGTTTGAGGTTAATCCGTAAAATGGGTCTTTAGACGATCAAAGGTCACCGGCAGCTGCTGGATTTCTGCAGGAAGTGATGGGAAAAGCACCTGTGAGAACCGTCTGGGAAAGTAATTTAGAGGAGGTCGCAGTGGAGAGGTCTGTGGTGTGTGTGTGTGTGTGTGTGTGTGTGTGTGTGTGTGTGTGTGTGTGTGTGTGTGTGTGTGTGTGTGTGTGTGTGTGTGTGTGTGTGTGTGTGTGTGTGTGTGTGTGCGCGCGCGGTTTAGCCTGTACAGGATACTGTTAAGGATATAATGTCAGAAATGTTGGGTGTTGGTGTTAAAAAAAACCAGCAGATAATGTGCGAATGTGTCTCCCTTATATATTAACTTTAAACCACGTCGGTGGGCCACCCCGCTGACCTGATCCCATGTCTTTTGATGTCTTAACAAGGCGCTAAGCATCTCTCTCTTCCTCTGCTTTTAGGCTAACGCCAAAAAGAACAAGGGCCGCTAGGAAAGGGAGGGAATACCCCCCCCCCCCCCCTCCCCCCGCCGGCGCTGGATCTGTCCTGCCTCGCGGGGCGGGGCATCTGGCCTGCGGAGGCGTCCCATTGGCTGCCCGGTTTACAGGCAGCCACAAGGAATCCCTTCTGCGTCCCAACGTGGAGGTCGACGCTGTGATGCAGACGGGCACATGTCTTTATGTCCTATATGGCTTTTTTTTGTTCGTTTTTTTTTTTTCACCACAGTTAATTGTGACTGGAATCATTTTGTATGATACTTTCGTGAAAAACCATGGGGAAGCGGCTCTGTGACGTGTGGGAAGCAGGCAAATTTTTGTTCTAGAGATGAGCTGTGAGTGATGGTGATGTTTTCCTGAAGTCCAGACTTGAAGACCAAACTCTGTTGACGTGTGTATGTACTTTGTTTGCTCTCGTCGCGGGTGCGTGTGCGTCTGCGTGTGTATGTGTGTGTGTGTGTGTGCGCTAAAGACGGCAATTTGTATTGTGTAACTGGACATGTGCAAATTTTATTTGGTAGCAGAATGTGTTTGCCTAATCGTGAGTTATTTCTTAATGACCGTGAACGAAAGGACACATGTAATTCCACATATAATATCCCTGTTAACATTTGACCAACAATTAAATTACACTTGATTACATTTTACTTAAGACAAGTTGTGTTTTCCTTTGGGTTACACAACACTGGACGTACAAATGTCAGTCCAATACAAATGTCAGTTGCCGTGAACTAGCCCTCTTGTGTCAGTTTTTATCCCCAAAGGGTGTATGGATGTACACTAAACACTTGTGTGTCATGCTCCATCGTGAATGGATTAAAAAAGGGTAATTTTGAATATAAACACATTTTAAGTCATGAAATCCATTGTATCGCTTGTTTGTTTTTGAGCCAATAGTGAAATAACAACATAAAGATATCATTAGTCATATTAAATGAATGATTTAATGCTATGTTGCAACATTATGTTTGAAGGAGCAGTAAAGTGTGAGCGTTGCCTAAGTCAATTTAAAATCAGGAAATATGACCTTTTAAAGGACCCTATTTGTCTAACAGCACTTATGCATTGCAGTCTTACTTGCGATAGGTTATTATTTACCTAAAAGCTTTCGATTTTCAGAATAGTTCTGAGGCACACGGTTAGGACATGATATGATCACAACAGCACGCCTTCCATAAACCGACGTCAATCTCGACACAACCTAAAACCCCGTGACCGAGATGAGCAAGATGAAGGACATTTTAATACCACTTCAGAGAGTCTACAAAGTCATGCAAACAAAAGCGAGTCTTCATGAAACGCAACTCAAAATAAGCTCCCACTTTTTAAAGCCCTGCCCTGCCCTGCCCCTGCCTCTTTAACGGGTCCTGGGAAGAGCTTTAGGGTTCAGGGAGGTATAGCGAGGGCATCCTCCCCCGTTCATTCCTTGACAGGGCTGTCCCGTTACAACACCAGAGTGTGGAGGGGGGGGGAGACGGGACGCTGCGTTATTACAACTACCAAGCTTTTGCGCTCTGCCATTTTGACGAACAGCCACCGACATCGGAACTCGGACGTGGCTGGTCCACAGGAAAAAAGCCCGGATAACGTCCCGACCGTGTGGCCTGCAGATGTTTTTTTGTGAGTATATCACCTTCGCGGTTTCCTGACACGTTGGTTGCAAGTTTTACACTCGTCTTAAACAACTCGAAATGGATGTGTTTCGTCTAAAAGTCAGACGTAGTTAAATGTATATCCCCCCACACACACATGCGTTGCTCATGCAATAACATTGTGCGCATACCGTTATGTTAAGAGCGACCCAAACAACGCCGGACGCGACTACTCTGGACAAGTTTTCGCTCCCAAAACAATGGACCGTTTCGGCACCAGAAGCGGGCCTCCTTATAAACATCCCGGGCCTTCCTAAACGGTCTCTGATCCGACCCACCGGGAACATTCTCCGGTTGTAAACCTACGTGATTGTAAACGCATCCGCGATTATATGCGATCGAATAAGCCAAGGGAAGTTGGACTGATACATATTATAGGTTACAGAGTGAGTGTGTTGTGTAGCTCGGACCAGGGCTGGGATCAATCTGATCTCTAAATCGAACAGGAAACATGGGAATGTTTCGCTCCAGGGATTAAGGCTGTTCTTTCCATTCTGGGTGGACGGCTGCTCATCGCAAACAATAACTTTTTGCAAAAGAGTTAAAGTGCTCTTATGAAGGAAAACTGGATTTCATTATAAAGCAGCCGGGTTATAAAGCAAACGTGAAAAGTAATGCCCTTCTTGTTTAAACACAGGCATGATAAGGGTGATAAATGTCCAGTAGGCCTAAATGAGTTGTAATTAAATATCACAGCTTGCAGCAACCTGAGAGAGTGCCAGCTTGCCAAAGTCTTGAGGCAATACAGGAAGCAGCCAGGCAATTAACATTGGCTCTCCGTTGGTTGCTTAAATGCTCTCATTTAATTTTTCGTTTTTATTGTAAAACACTAATTATTTCCTGTAGTCTCTGTGACCCTTTACAGATTCCACACCTGTAAACCCCTAGGCATGGGATAGTCTGTTATTTGGTAAAAGCTTTGCTTGGTCATTTGTTTGTCTGTTAGTCTTATGCCATGAAAGGCATCACTGCTTTGAAGAGCTGAAGATTAGATATCTTAAAGTGAGTTGATAAAGACACAATCTACCACATATTTGCTGTCAGATCTCATAAAAAAAAGCCAGTGGTATTTCCTGTGTGAAAAGCAGCTTGTCCCAGAGGAATGTGTGGAATTCCTTCCCTGTCCTCAGCAGAGAATAAGCTTGGTTGCTAAAAATGCTACCGGCCTCTTCAAAGTTTACACATAAACTCTGGAGTTGACTCTGTGGTTCCCCGAACTGAGATAATGGGGTAACGGAGGTGGATAACTTGCTTCCGTCCTTCTTTGTTTGTATTATTTCACTCAGACCACCATTGCATCTGCCCCTCCTCATAAGACAGAATGGCCATCAGTGGACAGAAAACATGGACAGATCTGAATAATTCACTCATCACAGTGTAGCCAAAACATTCTGTCTGGTCAGCCCATTATCTTGAATCACTTCTCTAAGTCCCACAGTTATTTATAGAGAGAGGGGGTACTTGCACACTGGTTGTCTTCACCATGCAAGAAATAGCTGTGATCACGGAGCAAGGCTGTAATTGTGGTTTTGTGTCTTCAATTATTTTTTCCCTCATATTCAAATCTGCAGGCAGATGAGGCACTGTGTCATGTGTCATGATGAGAGATGTTGGAAGAGGATCAAAATGCAGATTTAATGTTTGGCCCGGCAATGACAATGAAGAGCAACATGGTTTATAGTCTATATAAAACTACAATGACAACCTTTTTCCGTATCCGATCCAATTGTTGTACCCCATAGTACTGCAATTCTTATGCTGCTATATCTTCTAATGTAGTCTAGCTAGCTATTCTCAGTACCAGCTAGTGTAGTGTATAACAATCTGCTCTTAGCCATAACCTAATTCTCACAGTTGACTTGGCGCCTGGATGTTGAGACTTTTGGCACTAACACGAGTCTCATGCCATTAGGAGGGGTAAACATGTGTTCCCTTGGTTTAATACTAGCATCAGTAAATATTTAATTAGGATTTGGCTGTCTGGGATGTTATTTGTTAGTTGATGTGAACTTCAGCCTGGAATACAGCCTCAAATATTAAATTGCCTGAAAGAATGTTTATAAATCTGCTACATCTCTGTTAAAATATTTACATATGCCAGATTATTTTGTTAGGCTATGTAAAACAAGATTACAGGACTGCTGCTGTGGCAAAGAGATTTTTTTCCATTGCATGTTATAACATCTGAATGATGTCAACTTCAATCTCAGAAAATGCGTCTGTTTGCCATGTGCTGTTCAGAAAGTTATTTAGTTGAGAAGAGAATTCACTCCTGTTAACCGTTTTTATATACATTTTTGTATGTATTTATGTACATTTTAACATTTAAAAAGAGATCTAGTTAAAAAATATCACTCAAATTAAATTTGAGTGGTGGTGAATCTCAAGAGTTGACTAAATTACTAATTTACTTAAAGGTTGTTAATATTCACAAGAGAACAAAGAATAGGCTGTTTAGTAATTTATCAGGACAAAATCAATGGCGAATGGTATATGGTCTTATTAGCTAGTTAGCTATAAGTATGTGTGTATGTGTATGTGTATGTGTTCTCTTTTGTTAGACTGAACTTTTAGGAATTATTAACAACAATCATAGCTTTGATGTTTTCTTTCCTGTTTTGTTACAGAGGTCCAGTAAAAACCGAGTCCAGCCTTCCCAGGAAGGAGGATTTGATAACATCTGGCCACCAAGATAACCCCAGTGATGTGTTCCATGAAAAACACAAACTGGGTGACCTTCGAGGATGACAGCACACCCATCTCCTCGCCCCCAAAGTCCCTATCATCATCAGGACAACCCAACAAACGTTCGGTGCCCCGTCCTAATGGCCTCAAGTTGGAGATCCCATCTGTGAGAGATACCTCCTGGAACTTCAATGGTCTCCTCGAATCCCCGCACTTACCATTAAGTCCCAATGGAAAATCCTCCGTGCCCTGCAACACTCCTTTTTGCACTCCTGTCAGCAGCATCCCAAGTACAACATCTCCATTCAACTTTGCCCAAAGGACACAGGAAAGGAGTGAGGTTGTTCACAGTCTCTCCAGCACGTCTCCTTCGTCTTCCACAGGGACGGGGAGTAGCCCGCGGGCCTGCAGTCAGACGTCAGAGGGACCCAGCCTCTCTACCTCTTCACGGGGGAACCGTGGACATTACAACCCCTTCTGGGAAGGACCCGACCCCAGTGCGGATTTAGAGAGCTCCTCTTCAGACTCTGAATGTGACAATGCCCCACCTCGCTTTTTTATCCGGACCAAAGATGGCGGTGTGCCGCAACGTGACCAACTTCAGAACTCATTTTCTTACATTTGCCACAAACTGGAGGGCCTACGGGCAGGGACAGAGGAGTTGGAAGGAGATGGAGACAGGAGAATCGAGTTGCAAAACAAAGTTAAAATCCAGGCTGTCACAGGAGGCAACAACACAGTTTGTTCCTCAGGGTCTGTTCCGCGGCCAGAAGAGAGACGGCTGGTCCTTGATGCTCCGGATTCCTGAGAAGAAGAACCGCATGTCCTCTCGTCAGTGGGGGCCTATATACCTTCGGCTCCTGGCAGGGGGAGTGCTCCAGATGTACTACGAGAGAGGGCTGGAGAAGCCCTTCAAGGAGTTCCAGCTCCTCGCTCACTGCCGACCGTCGGAGCCCAAGCTGGAGAGCCACGGCGAGCCCCGGAAGATCCTCACGGTTAAGGTGGAGCACTTCTCTTACACGGAGAAGAAGCGCTACCATCCCAAGCTCGGAGGTGACCCACGAGGCCGAGGTGGAGCAACTGCTGAAGTTTGGCACCATGGAGCACGGCGACATGGAGGACCTCCTGGCCTCCATCGAGGAGGAGATCTTCAGGCTGCCCGTACCTCACCAGACACGGCGGCACTATGAGGAGCAGGAGTTCGCCCTGCAGATAACGGATCACCTGTGGGTACAGCTGGACAAGGCCGGCGGCGTCATCGACCGCGCGGCCTTCACGCAGATCCACTGTTTGGCCTTTCTGAACGGGGAGGCGGACTGTTTCCTGGCACTGAACGACCTGGGGCTCCTCCGCTTCGACTCCAGCTACAGTAACGACGGGGACTCAGAGGCCTGGATGGAGATCACCGACTGCCACTTCCACAACTGCATCAACGAGGTGGAGTTCCAGAGGTCACGGCTCATTAAGTTCTCCCCGCCAGACGCGTGCCGGGCGGAGCTGATGCGGTTCAAGACCATGGTTCTGGGCTGCACCGAGCTGCCGTTCTCCGTGAAGGCGGTGGTCACGGTGCAGGGCGCCTACGTGGAGCTCCAGGCCTTCCTGAACGTGTCAGCGGGTTTCCCCAGCTCCGCCACGGCGAGTGACACGCAGCCACTCTGCGAGAACTTGGTGATTTGGATCCCGGTGCCGGGGGACTGGGTCAAAGTGTCCCAGACGGTGGCCTTGCTGCGCCAGAGGTCGCTGAAGGCCCGCATGAACAGGAACGCGTGTCTGGGTGCTGTCAGCGCAGAGGAGTCCCAACCGGTCATGCATGTTTCTCTTGGCACTGTGAAGTATGAGAATGTATTTTCGGCTATCGTCTGGAGAATTGACAAACTTCCGACAAAAAATGCCGGTAAGAAGACGTAATATAATACACTCGGCTAAGTGGGAACTTGAGGGTTTATTTAAACACACTTTCAAACAATTCCAGAGTGGTCGCTCATTGAACTGCTAGGCTTAATCATGCCATCAACATATTGAAAGCCGTTGAATCAGATTTGCCTGCCGTCTAGTGGTCAACTGTACTAACTGCAACTGTTTTTGTTTTTTTCCTCTTCTCGCAGCAGTCGACCATCCTCACTCATTGTCTTGCAAGCTGGAACTAGGATCTGACCAGGAGATACCCCACGACTGGTACCCCTTCGTCACGATGGAGTGTGAGATCCTGGGGGCAGTGGTCTCCCAGACCAGAATCAGGTCCCTGGGCACGGTGAATGACATCCAGCCACAGAAACACGTCACAAGCTGGACCCGGTATCACTGTCAGGTGAGGTGTTGGGCCGTGCAGGCCTGAGGATGTGTACAAAGTAAATATCAAACCAAGATGGATGCTGAGCTACAACATCACTAACCGACTGATCTGTCCTCTTAGGTTGAAATTGAAAAGAAGTGGATTGAGACGGAGACGGAGAAGCAAGCTGCGTGTGTGACACAGTGAACTCTTTGCCAAATCGTTTTCTCAAAGAGGGAAATTACCCTTGGTGACACTCGTGGTGTTAAATTCATCTAATCACATGATAGTAGCCTTTGTACCATTATAGTGGACCAATTTTGTTTCCTTTTACAAAGGCTCAAATAGTCTTAACATTTTAAACCATATGATATGTCTCTTTGTCTAGCACTTTATATTTTTAAAATTATAATAATATTAATATATGTATGTCTGTATTTGCTTTTGTATGCCTCTGTCAAGGACTGGCACCCAAACATAATAAATGTGGTATGTATTGTATTGTATATTGTAGTGATCAACAATGGACAATAATCAATATTTGGTATAAACATTTATTCAGGAAAATGATTTTGCATGTTTGTCCAAATGTTTTATGTTCACATTTTCGCAACATCCAAAGAGAAATTGTATTTGCCATTAATATAACTTTATATCAAGATAAGGCAAACGCTTTGATCGATCTGCTCCCGACCCGCCTCGCTCTCACCCTGACCGCGCCACTTACCTCACCTGGTTCCCAGGCCTCTCTCGCGCACCCCGGAGCGGCAGTGATTGATCATTGATTGGCGTGGGACACGTTGTCACCTGTGTGCATACGGCGATGCAACCGCATTTTGCCTCTGGATAGTGTTCAGCGGCATTACATGTAGGCGAACTGACAAAGTTGCAATTTGAATACTTCATGTTCTAATACGTTCGTCCATTTGTACACTATGTTGGGCAACACGGGAAACGTGGTAAGCGAAGGTTTTTTGCTGTCGTTATCGATCAATCCACACGTCTACTGAAATGTGTGCGCATCGCTGATGTTAGCTTTGTGAGCTAGTGTGTTATTAACCTTCTCTATCAAATGGCTGTCTCAGGCCAAACTGTACATGTCTATCATTGAGGATGTGATTGAAAGTATGCGGGAACTTATTTTGGACGAAGGACTTGAGGACCGCGTCCTAGACGATTTGAAGCGAGTGAGTCAAAGCTTTCAAACTGTTCAAATGTTCTTAAAAAAAACCGGTGAACTTTCGTCATAAAAACCACATTCGTCGAAATGATCAAGACGCTATTCTACATGAGGCGGCTTTTCTACAGATGTGGGAGGCAAAGGTGATGGCGTCGAAGGCGCTGGAAGACATCAGGCATAACAACATCACCTCTTCAAAGTTTGTGCTCCAGCTCCCTGCCAATTACAACCACTCGGATGAGGACCGCAGGCCCAGAGGTAGACATGGGGACCCGGTCACCTACCCCCACCTGTCTTTTTATTAACTAAAACATCCTTTTTTGTTACTTGAAGATGATTACATGATTGGGGCACGGTTTAAATATTTGAATCATCAGTTAATATTTTTGTTATATATTCAAATGTTACAACTTCAGTTGCAGTTGGGATACCTACAAGTCAAAATGCATTTCATTTCCCTCTCAAGGTAAGTTTTAAAATGTACAAAATCAACTGCTTTACATATTTTGTGGTCATCCGATATTTAAAATAACTACGTTACATACGAGAAACATCTCCACATTTACAAGTTTAAAAAAAATTCTATTAGATGAATCCAATGTTTGATGTTGGATCATTAATCTCTAATCAGACTGCCATATGTGGGTCATACTACATTTCAGACGGGACACTTTTCCATTGATGTTTTTTTCTCATTAACAAAAGGCACAAAGTGCATCTTGGCTTAATCTTCCAGAAAATGACATATTTGCACAATTGTCTTGCATACAGAAAGGCACTGAGACCCTTGCTACATTCTCTCTTCCTCCTGGGTTGTCCTACCCAGTGCAAATACCAGCCGGAGTCACTCTGCAAACTGCCTCAGGTAGCCATTTATAGGTTACATTTTACAGGACCACATTTTTTGTATAACATGAGCTAATTCGGTTAAATTTCCTTCTTGTTTTTCCCCAGGTCAACTTTACAAAGTTAACGTTCCAGTAGTGGTAACCCAGGGCCCTGCTGGCAGCAACCCCTTCTCCCAAACCACACAGAAGATAATCAGTTGGAGAGAGTCCAGTGCCCCTCAACCAGCCGGCGGCACTTCGTCGGTCAAAACTGTTGCGCCTAAAGTGGGGCCAGCGTTGCCACCGACCCTCGTACCACCACCACCACCACCACCAGCAGCATCTCAGCCCCCAGCAGGATCTCAGCCACAAGCAGAATCTCAACCACCGCAGCCACAAAAAAACCTCAGTTATAACCCAAGTCAGGAAAACGCTGCTTCCCATCAGGTCCCTCCGGTACCTCTTTCTGTGAACCTTCCCTCTCAAGTGTTCCAACAGCAACCAGAGGTGATGGTGGAAGGTGTGGACACACCCATCTCCGAGTTCTTCTCGGAGTCTCTCGAGACGTTGGCACAGGCCCCAGCAGGTTCGGTCTCGAAAGACATTGACGATATCCTGAAACAAGTGATCGAAGATGAGATGAACAAGGCTGTTACCGAGGTTAGACATTTGTTTTCATGTTCGTCCTTGAGCCTTAAACATACTTATTTTTCATGCGCTTATGTCTTATCCCCGCCCTAAAACTCAGTTCGGTATCTGAGGTTACTTTCCATTCCATAATTGTATATCCCCCCCCCCCCCCTCCGATTTACCACCAAGACGGTATTTTCTAGCTACCCTGAGTTGTTGGATATTGTTCAACTGGACGGTCCTCTTGACAACTCGGATATCGAGGCCGAAGATGAAGTCGCACTGGAAGATAACGATTTCTTGGGCATGATCAATGCCGAGGCGATAAAAGCCGGCAGCAGCGACGGGGACAGTCCCTCTTCCAGCAGTGACAGCGACGCAGTGGATGAGCTCGCTGATGTTGTTGAAGAGGTATGGATGGACTGGTTTAAGTGACTGCTTGTTTCCCCTGACGGTTTCAATAGGCTGGGCTTTCTTTTTTAAAATACCATTTTGATGCTCCATATCTAATGGCACTTCAAGAGATCATACAATAGTTTGGTACCTGTTTAAGCCCCTTAAATTCAACTTGTGTATCAGCCCTTTTAATGTATCTGAGTAAAAAAATAGGATTTGGATCATACAAAATGTATTTGAATATAATCGGGTGCAAAAAACCTTTGTGAAACTTCACTAGGATCCTTTGAATTCAGGAGACGATGTGCATGAGCAGGACATCCCTGACCTCTTCGACACAGACAATGTGATCGTGTGCCAGTATGACAAGGTACTTGGCCCATTCACCCCTCTCACATTTGCCCTTGTGTGCTTTCAGTGGTATTACTTTGGTTGCTGTTTGCTCTGACAGATTCACCGCAGCAAGAACCGCTGGAAGTTCCATCTGAAGGACGCGGTGATGTGCTACGGAGGCAGAGACTACGTGTTCTCTAAGGCAGTTGGAGAGGCAGAGTGGTGATTACCTTAGTGTCTGGTTCCAGGGACCGAAGAATCAAGCACCGATCACAACCCTGACTAGTCCACCATTTTTATTTATTTATTTTTTCTGCCTTTCTTGCATTGCAAAGAGAATTTATTGTCTGTGTATATATGTATTTATTTATTTATTTATTTTTAGTTATTGAAGAGTATTCTTTGTTGTTGGATGTATTCTTTATATCGCGTTGCATATGCCTCCATAACTATGACGCTGAATGAAAAATTCTGTTTTCTACCAAGGCACATTACATATATGTTGTACAAAACCAATTAACGCTGTTGCTTTCTCTGGAATCCTATACAAAAAGTTAGACACTGAACAGAACGGTACTAAATACTGAACTCAACGCATGGTTGCCTGGCTCCTTGGCTTGCTAATTATTCATTTATCACATTTCTGTTCTTGGACGACATGTTTATTTACTCAAATAAACATGTGACAAAAATTCTAACTTTTACTTTTAGTCTGTGACTCACAAACTTGATTGCAAACTGAATTTCAACTCCAATCGAGTTCTATTGGAAAATAAGTGAGGCCTACAAATCATTTTTCAAGTTATTTTTTATTACAAAAATTTAGTGTCTGCAGTACATACATTCATATTAAACTGGACAGAAGCAGTGTGTGAAAGAGTTGATGCTGTCTGCATTCATTGATATTTCCTGAGTAACCCTCAGGAGCCAGTAACCCTTGACTCACAAAGGTCTCTAAACGCTCCGGCGAGATCTCTAATCATCTGGTACCACCAGACTACTGAGTAACCCCGTCTCATGATGCCATCACTGTTCTGCAGAATGTCTGAAGGAACTCTGTCTACCAAATGCACAGTGTAACGATATACAGTATTGACATAAGACCTATAATTAAACCCACTATGCTCTTCTGTTCACCTAACAAATTGTCCGCGTCATTGCAACCCATTTTATCTATTCATCTCTTGAATTGCGGCACTTAATTCCCTTTTTAGTGGGCTGTTCAAGTGCTAATGACCTGTCTGTCTACATCTTTGTCGATACATGGGCTGCTTATCGTTCTCTTGAACGAAGCATAACAAAAAGTCTTTCAGCAGATAGCCATTCCGGGCCGGGATAATTTTTGACCAATTGAGATAACGGCCAAGTGATGATAGAGTCTATGATCATGTTTCTCCTTTGTTGAGTAAGCAACCCTGCATTTTGATGCGATAGGCATAGAAGTTAAACAAGGGGGGTCTGACGCTTGACAGTTTGTTGTTGGCAATGATCGTGCGCACAGGCTCTCTTCTGGTTCCTGAAGATCCCAGGCTTGGTTTGGCAGGAGTCCCAGCGCTGCAGGAACCGCCAGACGTCCCTGCGGAACGCCCTGGTGAAGAGTGTGTACAGGAAGGGGTTGCACAGGGAGTTGATGGGGTAGAACAGGATGAGCAGGATCTTGGAGTGGGACACCGTGATGAGGGGCATACGCAGGGCTGCCGAAATGGCAAAGAAGGAGATGGGTGCCATGCAGAGAAAGTCGGTGAAGATGAGCACAGCCATGCGCTTTGCGATCTTGGTGTCTCCATGGTGTGTGGTGAGCGCGGGGTTGCGGACGCTCAGGTAAATGCAGACATAGCACAGGCAGACCAGCACGAAGGCCACGACCTTGAGGATCAGCAGAGCCATCACGTAGAACTGGGAGCCTCGCGTCTCGATGTCCATGGGCAGGCAGATGCTCACTTTGCTGTAGCTGCTGACCCCCACAAGGGGGAGCAGAGCAACCAATAGAGAGAAGCCCCAGCCTGCAGCCATTATGAACGACACGTGACGTAGCCTGAGCCGCTTGTGTAGGTGCATGGCGTTGGTGATGGTGTGCCAACGTTCCAGGCTGATCACGGTCAGGGTGTAGACCGACAGTTCACTGGCAAACATCGTCAAGAATCCTGCCGCGCTGCATCCCGCACCGGTCTGCCAGTCAACGGCGTGGTTATAGTACTGGGGGCTAGAGTAGGAATCCATGGCCGCAATCAGCAACAGGTAGAGCCCCATGCAGAGGTCTGCGAAGGCCAGGTTACAGATTAGAAATCGGGAAATGGTCAACTTCTGGTGGCTAACCAGGAGGATAACCAACACACCCAGGTTGCCGGCCACTGCGGAGAGCGTTATGACCCAGGTTATGGAGCGAAGGAAGGAGAAGCCCAGCAGGTCCTCGCAGGGGTTGAAGGCATCGGGCTTTGGGGTGCACTTGATGAAGGAACTGTTCAGGCAGTCCAGTTCCATGTCCGGATACTGGGAGGTGATGTAATCGATCCCGTACAAACCATCGTCTGTGGGTTCCCTATGGAGTAAACAAGGTTCAAATAATTGTAA
Organism: Melanogrammus aeglefinus; assembly: GCA_900291075.1. NCBI lineage: Eukaryota > Metazoa > Chordata > Actinopteri > Gadiformes > Gadidae > Melanogrammus > Melanogrammus aeglefinus. The sequence goes on along the minus strand of OLKM01001377.1, from coordinate 37,072 downwards.
AAGCTGTCAAGCTGGTGAAACGCTAGATGGGAAAAAATTTAACAAGGCCTTGTGTGTTTGCGCAACAAAACATGTCCTTACATGTCCGCCTCGTTGACGTCACAGAGCCTTGTGAGGTTCTTTAATGCACTTTCCCTTTTGATGTAAACGTCAGGGAGACATAGTTACAGCAGAGTACCCCAGGAAGTAAAGCATACATCTGTCACAGTTAAGCCTTTTAAGGAGTTTTATTGTTGTTTCTGATGGCGTGAAATGATGAGAAGATTGTGTTGACTGCTGCGGTTCGTGTTCTGCTACCTCTGTTTCCTTTGGAAGGCACAACAGTGGCTGGGGTACGTCAGGTTGGCTTCCTGCAGTTCAGTGAAGCTTTCAAGTGGGGGCAGGACCTTCAGAGTGTAGGCAGACACCGCTGTCAGGAACCTCACCTGCGTCAACCCTTCAGCGGGGAACGAACTCAGAGCTGTGGAGGAAATATCCCTGCAGAAGGAACCAGAGAAATGTATAAACAAGCATTAGGCTTAGAGGGATAAGTAGCTGTTTTCCAAGATATTGACATTAAAACAAAAGCCAAAGGCCTGTCTAGCTCGTGAAGACTGTTTGATGTGTATGATATGCAGGTTTGCCGTCCATTACCCAGTTTGTACTCTGTAGGCTGTGTTAATTGCACCATTAATCATGTTAATGTCCACATTCAATTGAAAAACGAATTGATGATGACCAGATTTTTAATAGAATCATCGCTGAAGCATGCTAGGGCTCGATAGCAGTTCTTTTTGAGTGAGTTGAGAGGTTAGTGCCTATTTTGTCCGATAGGGGGCAGTAAAGGCAGAGACACACGTACAGCCAACTGCATTATCAGCCACTGACACTTACAGCACCATTGGTCCCAAAGCACCATCAAAAGCACCTTCGTGGATATGGTAGAGATGTTTGTTGTCTCTTAAATCTCTGAAAGACACATTTAATTACACAGGTTAACTTAGAAACTTTAATTTGTAGGCCATTGAAAGATAAATTTGTGCTATTTTCTGGAATTTTTTGGCATCTCAGTCGAAGCAGTAAGGAACTATCAACATTCCTGGAATTGATTGTCTTCATCACTTAACACTTAGTAAAGAACTGAGTGGACTTCAGTACAACTTGCGTTTCCATTTACAGAGACTAATGCACACGGGGACAAAAGACACGTCCTATCTATGTTTTGGCTTACATAACTCCTACTTGCTGGTACATTGTGTTTTTGATTACGTATTTTTCTCTGATAACAAAAAAACCCTCACAGAGATAAACACCATTAATCATAACATTAAATTCAACCATCTCACACAACTAATATTTTAGCACTTACAGGCTGTTTATCTTGGTTCCATTGAAGGCATGAGAATGAATTTCCTTGAAGCCATTTCTGTACAGGTTCCTGTTGGGGACATTTCACAAATATTGCCAGTCAAATGGATATATCCCAGACGGATGTATCCCAGACGGATGTATCACATACGGTTAACAAGCTTCTGCATTCAAATTATACATGTGCACTGAGACCTACCAAAACCATTCCTTATAAATTGATGTCTAACAATTGCTCCTAGATTAACCATGGTGGCCATGAAACATTTATATGCCACTCATACTCACATGAAGATATAGTCCTCTGCAAAACCGTTGAAAGAGTTGGCTGGGATAGAGTCAATCTTTGTGTTATCCGCCATTTCTCTGGAAACGAAAAAAAAGGTTAAAGGCTTCGGGAACACCTTCATTAAGAAATATCCAGCGTTACGATGAGGTGGGGGAATTATTATTATTCATCAGATCAACAGTGGAGACAGACGTCTCAGCTCTGTGTGTAGACAGCGCTGAGAATTGTGCGTTGGCGGTGTGAAGATTAGATAATAGTAACTCTCAGGCTTCGAGTTGACAGCCTTGGCCCCACACAGGCATGTGTTTGACGTGCATGACAAGATGATATAGGGGCACAAAAGGACAGCACTACCAGCCTTCTCTTCAACCACCCGACTCAACCCCCATATGCAGCTATGATACGCATCCACTTACATGATGAAGTTGGACATGAGGGAGGAGACAGAGGTGAAGTCGGGAAAGTGCACCATGCCTGTATTGAGGATGCTCCTTTAAGACAGAAGTGGATTAGACCAAAACATAAAGGTTTACACAGTTCAAGCTTTATGTTCCATGGTTAAAGCATTACATTATTGTGACCTTTCGTTTATTAAAGAAACTCAATTGACACAACTACAAGCAAACGTGCTGTCATTTTGTCTCTATTGTTTATATTAAGTAGCATAATAGCTTCACACCTTCCTAATGGAAACAGTGTGGTGATTCGATTAGCCTGACATCAAAACATAGAAAACAGAAGGCCAGGAGAGAATAAAATGCGTGCCTTAGAAAAATAACCCATACTGTTTACGAAATGAAATCCTTACAAGTACTCGAGTCTTGGAAGGTCAGTGAAAGCTCCTTTCTCAATATATCTCAGACTGATGATGTTCTGCAACGAGCTGCAGGAGCAAATAAACGACCAAAGAACACACGTGACCATAAATAAGGATTTAATAAGAGCAACAAAGCTGTGTGCTTGTATAAGTGTGTGTGCGTGTGTCTGTGTGTGTGTGTGTGTCGTGTGTGTGTCGTGTGTGTGTGTGTGTGTATGTGTGTGTGGGCTGTGTGTGTGTGTGTGTGTGTGTGTGTGTGCGTGTACGTGCGTGCGTGTACTGGCGCGTGTGTGTGTGTGTACGTGCACGTGTGTGTGCATGTGCGTGCGTGCGAGTGTTAGTGAACTGGAGCCTTACATTTCAGACAAGCAGTGCAGGGAGATGAATGCATGGTGCTGGATTTTGGTGACACTGACGCTTTGAGAGATTTCACTGTAAGAATAAACATTGAATAATTTGTTAATCCTTTCAACAGGAGAAGTTAAAAGTCCTTACGATATTTTCAATTGATTCACTTCATTTTGCAGACAGAGATTTTCAATTGCTTCCTGGTTAACACAATTAAAAAAAAGGGACACAGCTCATTATATTAAAGCATTTATATAAAAACAAACATTTTAGATGCACCGGTGACAATCCTCTCTTTTCAATTTGATAATGCAGTTTTCTGTATTTATTTGATTATATCCCACCTATCCTAAATTGTACAACACATTGCATTGTAATTATAAACTGATAGTGGCTCCCATGCCTTCTTAAGATTGGGCTTCTTGAGATGCTGTGCTAGAGATTCTTCACATTAGTATCAGTGGTGGTTTAATTTGAGTCTCAGTGACATGAGACCGGTGCAATGGGGTTAGAATGACCCTCACTCAGAATCAAATCATAAATATTTATATTAAATATAAATATATTTTTCAGGATGACTTAACCATGCATTTTTCCAAAACTAGTATATGAAGCAATATGGAACCAACAGCATTTATCCAACGTTAATCAAGCAACTATTCAACAAACTAGCTGGTCAACCAACAAACTAGGCTGCCATGGTTAGATTATATTAAACATATTCATAAAAACAGTGAATGGATCCTGAGTGAGCTTCTTCCAGTTAAGAATAAATTAAAAAGATGTAAAAAACGTTTATATATATATTGTTTTATTATATCAAATACATATGTGTTTAAATACAATATCTCAATTGTATTGTTTATATTTAACTATGATGTAGATATAAAATCCATCGGTTTATTCAAACAATTCCTGCCTATAGATCTGCTGATTGGCGATTGATGCCTGTGTAAAGGTGATCGATTTATATTCTACATGCATCTTTCCAATTTACACATAGGCCTACATTGTTGAATTGACTGCAAAAATAAAATTTGATTAAAAATGACAAGATACATACAAAACGATATCCTTTTATTTTAAGTTGCCAATGAATTTGGTAGTTTTTTCATCCTGAAATTATCTTTAAAAGCAGTAAAAATCTCATCGACTACCATGGATGGTTTAAAGTTGCATACGGGTAATATTTCAATTATTAAACGTGGGCCTATTGCCGAATCGATGTTATATCTGCCTCTAGGGCTTTCTACCCTCGGAGTAAGAGCAGCCTATCCTAACCCAGAGTATTGATACATGCATGAGGGCAACTCACATTCTGGTCACGTTGATTTCTTTGAAGGCATGTCGTGGAACTATTTTCACGGACAAATGGCTGAGTCTTCTACAAGGTAACAGACAATGTGCACGGTTAGACATGATGACTAGAAAATGTCAATATATATGTATAAATAATTTATAAATGTATTTATAAATAAATAAATAAAAAAAAATACAATCGGCTACTTACAATGGCCGAAAGGAAAGCTCACTTTCATGGATGCCCTGGGTTTCTTTGTTGCATTGAAACGTCTCCACCTTACAGCGACAGATCGCCGGACAGATGTAAGTCAGGCCGAAGCAGGTGTTCACCACACAGGACAGCGTGAAAAGTAGCCGTAGTGACCCCTGTGGAGCCATATGTGTCCTCCTTTCTCCCTCAACCGCTGTACCCAACCACACGGTGTCCTTAAAGGAGATCTAGGGCTTTCCTAGATAGATAATGACTTTGTGTCTTCAAATGGCAAACTCCGGGAAGAGATTGAACCAATATGTCTGTTCACCTGCGCCTCGAATACGATTCCTCACATGCACGACGTCACTCACACACACAAGGACAAGCAGAAGTGAGCGCCGTCACTTGCGCTCTGTGCAGCAGACCGACGTGACGAGTAAACGTCCATCAAGTTCATCAAGTTCATCAAGACGTGCCCGTCAAGCAGGCTAATCAAAGCGAAACAAACAAAATACAAAACAATGCACTCACTCGTGAAGTCATTTCGAGACTCAAGGACTCAATAGGCGGCCAGCTCTCTGCATATGCCTGCAGTTTAGGACAGTAGACCAAATACTTGAGCAAAAACATTTATATTGTGAGCTTGGCATCTAGATAGCGACAGCTAAAAAGATAGGCTACACAGGCTTTTGGTGCAATGCATGCCTATGCAGGAGCTGTTTCTGAGCCATCTCAAAAGATTAGTTACCAATTTAATTGTGTGTTTAGTTGTTGTGGATACAAACTAAATGCAAAGTAATACTGATTACAAATATAACTAAGGGGCAAGCTTGCCTATGTGGTAAGGGGGGTGGACTCCCAGCTGAAAGGTCCCGGGTTCGATTCCCTTGATCTCCTCCAACAGCGCCTTTCATGAATGCATGTGTTGAAAAATACGCCTGAATTGAAATCAAACATGGAGTCCTAACAAACCATGTGTATACGCTTTTAATTTTAGCAACTGATCAGTTTTCTTTAATCTAAAAATATTATAATATAATGTATTGATATCTATGAATGTGTTGTTCAATAGAAAAATAAAATTATTTTTATACCTCTCACCCAGCAAAAGAATACAGGAAAGATAATTTCACCATATCTGACAACTTACGTCCTCTACAAACCTACATTAGTATTTCACTTTATACTGGCTGTGGGTTTTCAATAGATAAGCCCCTTTGATGAACCTACAATCATCTCATCATCCCAAAACCGACATTTTACGACAACTCATAAAATGATCCTTGCCCTTTCCAGACCCAGCAGCCTTCCTGATTCGGTGACCCTGACCTCCTGTCTCCTTTACAGCAAGCCACAACTTTGTCGAATGTAAGTTTACCAGTTTAATGCGGAAAGCTTCCCCACTGAGTAAATTATTTTACGTTTAAAATAATTTTGCAGGGATACAGTATTCTGAACATTGTACACACTAATACGTGTCTCGTATCCAGATACATCAAATGTATTTGGTTCGGGATTGCTCTGGAGCGGGTTGACTGGTAAACGGAAGGTTGCTAGTTTGATCCCTGGCAACTCCGAGCTTAGTGTCGATGTATCCCTGAGCTAAACGCCCAACCCCGACTGCTCCCGATGAGCTGGCTGTTACCTTGCATGGTTGACACTGCCTGCGGTAGGCAATTATTTTTTAAGCGCTTTGAGTGGCCACCGGTTATAAAAGCGCTTAATAAATGCAGTCCATTTACCTTTTACCATTCTAGGATATAAGGGTTATGAATTCAGGTGCATATTTAAGGTTCAAATAATCATCAGAAGTCTTAATTGGTGGTATTGTATCCAAAATGGGGCTGCGGGCTATTATGGAACTAGTTCAGTCGGATTGCTTCTTTGACAAAAGTAGATTGCTTGGCTAAAAATAAACCCTGCGTTGTAGACCGTGGGATGAGAGCCTTTTGAGCAGGCCATCATCGGGCACCTCTTTTCCACCATTGTTATTATTAGAGGTCCTCCCTGGTGGATGGCTTTATCTCACCTCTGTCTGCTGGCGGTGAGCCTGCAGGCGCCCCGCAGATAGTCACACGGGTCAGAGAGCTATGGCTCAGGGAGAGTACTCACACACAGGACACACACAACCATACAACCACACAGATGTTACAACTATACACTGACTCAACAACACAATAACACAAAGACTATAACACAATAACACAAATATTATAAAACGACATCTGTCTCCACTGTTGATCTGATGAATAATAATAATTCCCCCACCTCATCGTAACGCTGGATATTTCATAATGAAGGTGTTCCCAAAGCCTTTAACCTTTTTTTCGTTTCCAGAGAAATGGCGGATAACACAAATATTGACTCTATCCCAGCCAAATCTTTCAACGGTTTTGCAGAGGACTATATCTTCATGTGAGTATGAGTGGCATATAAATGTTTCATGGCCACCATGGTTAATCTAGGAGCAATTGTTGGGACATAATTTATAAGGAATGGTTTTGGTAGGTCTCAGTGCACATGTAAAGTTGAATGCAGAACGACAATGACAAAAACAACACAACTGTACAATGACATTACAACACTATAATACAAATACACAAAGACACAACAGCACAACTATACAATGACTCAGTGATACGTAACAAAAAGACACAACAACACAACAATACAACTACACTATTCGATGGAAAAGCACAACAACAACGCAACAACATTGCACAAGAAAGCGATGTGACACAAATAGTCTGAACACAAGCCAGCACAAATGTAAATGGGCTGCATTTATATAGCACTTTTCTGGCCATTGGCCACCCAACGTGCTTTACAAAATTGCCTCACATTCACCATTCACGCACAATGGTGACACATAATCAGGGAAACCAATGCATCCCAACTCGACATGACACAAACAAATAACAACAACCGCTCAGGACACTGCAGTGTCATCCAATCAGAGTCTCTGCATGCATGTTTATGTGAATTTGTGAAGACTTTACAACAACATTCGGTCATAAGTCATTTATAAGCCTTTCGTTTATTACAAACTAATCAGTAACAAAACATTAACACACGTTTTAAGACACAAGGTGTGATCAACCATTACAAGCCATCTCAATATCTACCCTCGAGTGACACCACAAGTGGGAGTGTCCCCCTAGATGTATGATGGATAGATCAGCCTACCAGTTGGGACAGTCCACTGGATAGAGTGGTCTGCTGGGCACTTACTATTCGCCTACAAATGTGTATACATCATCTGTTAACGATAACCTCATCGTTCACCAAAGGCTTATAGAGGCGATATGATTGAGCGTGATCATGGAGTGACATTTTCTCACCAACCATTCATTCGATCGACCTCATACTTGGCGGGTGAATTGCTGAGGGACCCAAGGAAGTGTCAAGTGTGAGGCTGTTTGGATGAGCGATTCTCGAGAAAGTCTCTGAGGCCGGTTCCCTACACGCACATTTTGACCCGGCCATGCACTCCTTCATTTCACCGTGTCTTTGTTAAAGTTGTGTTGGACATTCTCTTTCAAATAATTTTTTTTTGAGTGAGAGTAGTATTATTACAATACAACATCAGGACATTTCGCGTCATCCTAATGATAAGTCGTTGTAAGACTATTGCAGTACTGTGATAGAAAGGATTTTTAAATGCTCATGTTCCTCAAACAAGGCTTTCCGATCAAGGGTAGTGCCTCCTATCAACAGCCACTAAATGATGGCCTAGGGAAGTCAACCAAGAGAGTACAGCATGACTCACACACGCACCCACACACCCACACACACACGCATGCACGCACAAATGCACACAGACACACACACACTTATATGCATGACGCACACACTGATACACAGATACTCACACATGCACAACACACACACAGACACACAAACACACACACACACACACACACACACACACACACACACACACACACACACACACACACACACACACACACACACACACACACACACACACACACACACACACACTCCACTACATTGATGTTGTTTAAATGTGTTTGAGGTTTTATATATTCCATGTTTTTGGACGCTCTCGCTCTGTTGCATGAATAGGAGATAAACAACCTTCCAACAAACAGGGGAGTCATTATGAATTATCATGCACAATTTATGCAGTCTTGATTTTAATAGCAAATAACCTTGCGGCTATCCCCCCCCCCCCCCTCAACCACACACACATGCACGCACGCACACACCCACACACACACCCACACACACAAAGTCCTAACACATGCTTGTGTGACATACACATGCAAGCACACACACACATACCAACACTCACCCGGGCATGTAGAACACATACCCAGATGTCACACACACAAGCACAGACACACATACACACATACACACACACACACACACACACACACACACACACACACACACACACACACACACACACACACACACACACACACACACACACACACACACACACACACACACACACACACACACACACACACACACACACACACACACACACACACACACACACACACACACACACACACACACACACACACACACACACACACACACACACACACACACACACACACAGTGCTGCAGTCTCTTTTATCAGGGCACTAATTCTTTGGTCCTTGGGCATCTAAAATGCATCAGAGAAATCCTAACCCTAGAACATTAACCATTTCAACGCGATCCTCTTCACTGTAGCTCAAATGTCAGCTAAACTTGTACAGCAATAAGCTAATAGCTATTTCATGACACCCGGTCATTCCTTTTTTCTTTGAAATAAAAATATATTCTGTTCAATTCTATCTCACGGTGATCATCCTGATCCCATTTGTAGTTGCAGTTCTTCTAACTCACCAGCAGGTGTCAGGCTGAACATTTTTGTCATCTACTAAACACAAGATCCCACAGATTACGCAAGATATATATGTTAACATTGAACCATGCGGCCATCATAATCTTCAGTATCTTTTGCATATTACGCATATTATCCCACAAATCCAGAAAGCTACTTTCCAATGAAGCTCTTTGTATCGGAAGATAAACCGTCATATTTTTTTCTGATTTTTAAAGGATGCGCCACAAGTAAACGTAAACTGTCATCTGCATCTTGCAGTAAGCCGTCACTTCAACCTCAACATTGTGCACTTTGGTCATTGTGCGCCATAGTCTCTCCTTCTGTGTGTGTGTGTCTGTGTGTACGTACGTGTGTGTGTATCCAAGGTCACAAGTCAGCCAATAACAACAGGCTCCTTTAAACACACATAATAATAATGTGCATTTATCAGCCGCGCATCTAGTCTAGAGTAAGCACTGTGTGTAAGGTGGATTTAGACAGAGCTGACTGGGTAAGGATGCACCTGGTTTCGGCTCAACTTCTTCAAGGATATTTTTTCCATATCCAAGCCAATCTCCCACCTTCCATCGAACCACTCTCCAGTCTCATCCCTGCAAAGTCTCTCTCCATCGCTTCTGCAAGAATCTCCTGGATTCCTCCACAGAGAGGATGTCCTCTCTTAGAGATTGCCTATATTATAACTGTGATTGGATGGATAGAATCCGTCTTGGATTTTAATTCATATGAAGCAGACGGCACTGAGTTTTAGATATTATTACCAGGCCACTTCATATCTGCCCTACAGGAACGCTGGGGTTAGACAGAGAGGTCAGTGTGACTGGGAAATGCACATAGTGTTCCGGAGAAGTATCACTGATAGCAGAGAGACGAGGCTAAGCTACCAGAGAGAGAGAGAGAGAGAGGTAGAACTGGAGAGACAGGGAGACGGAGACGCAGAAAGAGACAAAATATACACAGCCGAAAGTTTGTGTTTGTGGTTAGACAACGCAATCACGAGATATGGATCGCTCATTCTTTTCTGGGTTGGTTTTAGTACATAGTTCATGTTTTGTGTTATCAGTCTGAGTACTTATTGACATTTTTCATAATAAAAAAATGCAGGCTTGTTTATGAGTCAGACTAGATAGAGAGATAATTCAGTCAGAAATCGAAAATCTTTTATCAAAGACAGATGGATATAACAAAAAGCTCAGCAGTAGCAGAAATACAGGCACAGCTCTGATGAAGGTTAATCACATTTAAAATGGACTAAAATACAGAAGTTTCCACTCAATGAGTTATGCATTGTGCAACAAGTATGCATTATGTCAGTTGCAAAGGTCATTCCATAGAGTTTTATGTGAAATCTATGAAAGGACGGAAAGCTTCAAATGCAGTAATTTAAAGCCCTTAAAATGTTATGTGGAAATACCTTGTTATATAGGGATCTCTAACACACAGAAGTTGATGGAGTGAATGCACTATTGACTCACGCTATCTCTCTGGATTTTACAGCGCGCTTCGACAAGATTGGCAGCTTATCCAATAATCGGTAATGTCATCTGATGTGGTTTGGTTTTTGCATTATGCCCACCCAACTTATTCATTAGCCTTCGTTCATTTGGCGTGATTGTATTAAATCTAGCTGTGTGTGAAGGGGTACGGACCCTTGGTGATGCACATTATGAAATATTGGTCTCATACTGTTGCAGATGAAAACTAGAATTGTAGTTCACCTGATAACGATTATGAACTATCAGTATACGTATTTATATGGGATTATTATAGAAGTAGAAGTCATTTGAAAAAACAGCTATACAACCCAACACCACACGAGCACATAACGCAACACCACGACGATGTTACATTATGTAATGCACAGGCCTAAAATCCACCAGCAGAAACGCAACGCTGCATAACATCACCGCTTACAGAAACAACAAATACACCCAAACACAAACCGCTGGTGACGTCACCGCGGCTCCCACCTCTTCATTCAGGGGGTCGGTTCCCCTTGCAGCTCAGAGAGGCGTCCGGGGTGGGGGGGGGGGGGGGGGGGGCAGCGCCGTAGCCAGGTGGACCCTGCAACAGATTCACATTCACACTCGGTACCTCCGGAGCCAACCGCCCGGCCGAACCCCCCCGTCGGCCCCTAATGAAGTTAAAAAAGACGGGGGGGGAGCGAGAAGATCATTAAGCACTTATTTATTTGGCAAACCGCTGGTACAGAACGGCTGTCTTTCGCTCCGCACCGGGGTCATATAAATTGCCGCGGTCCGCGATGAGCTTAGCGCCGGTGCGGTGATGGGCAAGGGCACGTTGAGGTGTTTTTAAATGGCGCTCTGTCTGCGCGGCACACAGACGTTGATCATTAGGCTCTCAGCGGAGGCGGAGGCCATGATGGATATCCTTGTTGACCTCATCGCCACTTAAATGCAATTGTGGAGTCTATGGCCGAGAGAAAGGCAGCCCGCAAATTATACTTTATTGCTGAAAATTGCAACAAGAAAGGTGTCCTGTGAGAAGTGGTTAAATGAAGTGCGCTAATTTAAAAAAGTGTTTGTGCTTACCCGTGTGTGTGTGTGTGTGTGTGTGTGTGTGTGTGTGTGTGTGTGTGTGTGTGTGTGTGTGTGTGTGTGTGTGTGTGTGTGTGTGTGTGTGTGTGTGTGTGTGTGTGTGTGAATGTTTGTGGTTTACGGTGTGTGTGTGTGTGTGTGTGTGGTGTGTGTGTTTGTGTTTGTGTGTGTGTGTGTGTTTGTGTGTGTGTGTGTGTGTGTGTGTGTGTGTGTGTGTGTGTGTGTGTGTGTGTGTGTGTGTGTGTGTGTGTGTGTGTGTGTGTGTGTGTGTGTGTGTGTGTGTGTGTGTGTGTGTGTGTGCTCGCACGTGTGCTTGCTTAGGTGCACGTGTGTGTGTGTGTGTGTGGTGTGTTATCACATAATACAAGTAAAGTGGCCTGGCCTGAAGTGAGAGCAGGAGAAAGCGAGTTTCTCGGCCCATCTCTACCACGCTGGGAGAAGGTTATGGTTATCTGGGAGAAAAGGCAGCCTGAAATACAATAGGTGTCAGTGAAGGAAAGGTCAAGGACGTATTTAGGGTACCAAAACAGATGTTGTTTGTTTGACCGCTGCACTGCAGTGAATGGATCATTCTCTACTGCCCTGTTTGGATTAAACCACCGCTAGCATGAAGCTGGGAGGGATAGCGGTGTGGGATAGAAACAAACACATTGGGACAACTAAATATTCATCGCATTCGCGCTGCGTGTGTTTTTACACACAGCTTTGTCCTCGTTCAGATCATAATGTTTGCCAGAGGATCGCCTTGATGAAAGGATTTATTGTGATGTTAATTGAAGGGTTCAAAAGCCCACAAATTAGTCTTTTTACTGGTTCCATTAACGCCTTCTGCATTATTTACAGTCTGATAGATTTAAAATGGTTATGTTGATAAAACAAAGCGTTCTAAAAGCCTTGCACTGTGGAGAATATCCCCGTAAAGGGTTTCACACAATGTGGTATATGTTATACCCATAAGTCATGGAATAATTGCTTCCTGACATGAACTGATGAAGTGTTTAATGTGTGTGAAAAGTGAAATTAATGACGCTTTCGTTTATAGCACCAGAACGTGTTTGGATTCAATGATAAAGTGCAGACAATAAACAATGCCCATGTTCGCTATCATTCACTTTATAATATAATACCGTATTGTATTATATAATAAACCGGCATGAAAAATGAAAGTTTAAAGTAGTTTTATTGTCAGACTATATAGGAAAAAAATAATGAATAAAGTCATTAAGCACGGGTAATATATAAAATTAAAAAGGCCAGAATAAAATGGCATTCTGACAATCAAATCTGAATAAATAGTTGCAGAATACACAAAAGGATTACTCTCTTAAAATGACCCATTTCTACCCTGTTGCAAGGGTACAAAAAATAGTAAAGTGCAGTTGTCATTGTAAGCAATTATTCTTTTTGAAATCAGTAAGAGCCCAATTTATGCTGCAGCACAGGACGCACTGCTAAGCCGTTTGGCCACCTAGTGCATACCAATGGCACTTTTCAATACCCACCTACAGCTGTCAGGGCCCTATTAGCATCCGAACAGCATAGCGACCGGGATTGGAAAAATACTGAACTTTCCCATGCAGATGAGCTCACGTTTTCAAACTAGGGAGAATACGGACAAAAACACGACGGACAGACAGTGTGAACCAGTCGTTAACAAATGTGATGGTAGGACATTGAAGTATTCGGGTTTGGTCTAGCGTTTAGCGTGTTTGGTAAAGTCATTGGCAAACACACACTGACCGTAACTTTGTCAACATCCATACATGCTACGATTTTGTGTCCGTGTGTCTAATTTATATATCGTTGTTTCAACCGGTATTTCTAGAAGCCTATGCCCTAGGCATTTACGCTTGGTCATAAAGTTTAAACCTTTCCATTCGGAACGGAGATAGGCTTTGGTGTGATTTATAAGTTACAAAAGCAGGCATGGATATTAGGTATTTGTGAGACCATAAGCTACAAATCAGTGGCGATGAACCGCAGCCCAGAAGAGGCTACAGTATGCTTTTCCAAGCGGCCATAAATACCCAGAAATTATGGAGAGGGTTCGACGTTCATGTATCATCACTTGTATTGATCTTACTTCATTGTTTGGGGATAATGCTGAAAGAAATGATTAACTGTTCATGATCCCAACAGCTCCTCAATGATTTTTCGTACACCACACACATGCACGCAGGCATGCACAAACAAGCACACAGGAAGGCATGCAAACATGCACATATACATGCACACACACACACACACTAGCATGCAGGAACACACAAAACCCGCACAGGCACTCATGCTCACACACACACACACACACACACACACACACACACACACACACACACACACACACCACACACACACACACAACACACACACACACACACACACACACACACACACACACACACACACACACACACACACACACACACACACACACACACACACACACACAGACAACAGACACACCCAACGTGACCCATCACAGTGATCTGATGTCTGGGTGTCACAGTTGAACAATGGAGCCATTAGCATGGGACTACACACAGCAGCTGTACGATGGGCTTACTGAAGACTTCATCGATACCAACGTCTACGTCCGGGGGAAATATCAATAAGCTAAATATTTCTCCTGGGTGAGGATGCGCGCCGCAATGAACAAGGCTCAGCGCATTACAGACTTCCCTGTCCACGCTCCCTCCAGCCTAACACACAGTTATCACTGCGTCCACCTGTACCATAAAGGATCAAAATGATGAACTAATATCGGCCAGCGGTAGCGTGGTAAAGTGCTACAGCAAGGCCATCCATCCTGAGGTGCGGGGCGTGGGACTGACGTGGAGGGAAGAGGGATGTCAGTCCTGCTGATATTTAAACGGGTCAAGTGCCATTGATCGCACGCTTCCACGGAGACACTGTCCTGTCGTTGATAAGATGGATTAAGCTCTTACCGCCAGTACGGACACCCCTCTCTCCCCCTACACCGCCACCACCCAGTCCCCACTACAACACCATTTCCGACTATACTCCACCAGCACTCCCTGCTGTCGCCTGTGTCTCCACCGAGACCCCAGCTCCTCCTCCTCCTCCTCCTCCTCCTCCTCCTCCTCCTCCTCCTCCTCCTCCCTCCTCTCCTCCTCCTCTCTCTGTTCCTCCACGATGGGTCTCACTGACTCTGGCTACTGTCCGACTACTATACACACCGTATAGTAGTCGGACCTCCTTGCTTGTCCCTGGTCGTATGTAGGAACACAGAGGAATGTATGGGAGATCTCTGGGTGTCTCATGGATGTTGGTGATGGCATTCATTCGGGTGGTCCTTCAGACAGCAATCATAATGATTGCAATCATGTTACAATCATAATGATAGTTGAGAAATGTAATGTGTAGATCATGTGTGTGGGCTGCTGCGAACTCAGTGCAGATATTGAGCCTGCCACGGCCGCCTGAGTCTTTCATTAGGCCGCAGATGTCCTCGGAAAAATGTGTGCATAATATAGTTCAGAAGTAGAATGTGTATAAGTGTATAAAGAGAGAGAGCGAGAGCGCGAGAGGTAGCGAGAGGTAGCGAGAAAGAGGGAGAGGGAGAGAGCGAGAGAAAGAAGAGAGAAAGAAGGTGGGGAGAGAGGGAAAAAAGAGAGAGGGAGAAATAGAGTGAAAGAAGAGAGAGGGGGAAGGAGGGGAGAGAGAGAGAGAGAGAGAGAGAGAGAGAGAGAGAGAGAGAGAGAGAGAGAGAGAGAGAGAGAGAGAGAGAGAGAGAGAGAGAGAGAGAGAGAGAGAGAAGAAGAAGCGAGAGAGAGCATTGATTTTATGAGCTTACAAGACCCCCCCCCCCCCCCCCCCCCCATCCTCACTCGTTTAACTCAGCAGCAAACCTCTAGAGAGCCGAGCTGCGCTCTCCTTTAAGTGGGTGATATCTCACAAGGTACAGACTCTGAGTCCACGACGTCTCCTATATAATCACCTTGAGAGCCCCACTGGATATTAGGGAACAAATTATCAATGGATTACAGACACATTTTGACTCCAGAGGCGCCGGGACGTGTATGTGCGTGAGGGAAGTTTGGTATAAAAAAGAATCGGACAAATAATTGTCCCTTGAAAAATTTGTGCATCCTTATCCCATCCCAAATTATGGGGTGTCTCTGTGTCATAATGAGCATGGTTATTTGTTGCATGGAGATTCGTTATCTCTATTCGTGTTCATGTTATTAGTGACTCTCATTGTTTCTCGCCACGTTTTTTCTGGAGGTTCACGTTATGACCAACAGATGTCAGTAGTGTTCCTTAAAAACTAAGTCATGCGTGATTCTGCTGCCCATGTTCTGCGGCCGACGGAGAGCGATCACTGCCATTCAAGTTCTTCCCTGGAATAGTTTCTCTTGGAAAATGAATGGCGTGCCATATTCAATTCTCGCAACGCGTTAAAGGTGTATTGTCCTTTGTTTATTCGCTGATCTTTTAAGAAATTATGCAAAACAGGTTTGTCCTAGGTAACCTATGTGTGTGTCTGTGTGTGTTTGCGTGCGTGTGTGTGTGTGTGTGTGTGTGTGTGTGTGTGTGTGTGTGTGTGTGTGTGTGTGTGTGTGTGTGTGTGTGTGTGTGTGTGTGTGTGTGTGTGCCTGCGTGCGCGTGGCAGTTTATGCATTTGGTGGGGAAAGCACTGAGCATATACAAACACAACACTAGAAAACAGAGTGCAAAAGCTAAACAAGAGGCAGAGTGGAGCTCAGTGTTCGTCTCTTTAATTCGGAAAGCGACAGCGCAAGATAAGAAAGACACACACACACAAACACACACACACACACACACACACACACACACACACACACACACACACACACACACACACACACACGCACACGCGCGCGCACGCACGCACGCACTCACACACGCACGCACACAGCTATCTCTCCGTTCAGGACGAGAAGACACTCGCGGTCGCGCGGACGGAGCCAGAAATAATGCGCACTACGCTTCACTCTCCGCAGTTACCATGGCAACCGAGCACCTGAACTTCTAGGTGAGTCCCACGAGAGCCTCGCAACGAGAGGAGAGGCAGGACAAGACCTATTTGTCCTGATATACAGTCGAGTCGCTACACCCCTCGCGCACGCAAACACACACGCACGCACACACACACACACACACACACACACACACACACACACACACACACACACACACACACACACACACACACACACACACACACACACACACACACACACACACACACACACACACACACACACACACACACAGAATCGTACGGTGTGCGGTGCAGCGATGGGGGCAGTGTCTCGTTTGTCTGTTGGAGAAACAAAATCAAGTTCAGACAAAAAAATAAAAAATGCAATAATATCGAACCTGCTCTGGGTTGTAATTGTGCATCTCTTCTGCACAACAACAAAGTAGTAAACAGTGCGGTGGCTGCTGCCAGTCGTTTTGTGTCTCTCGGTAGCTGACCCTGTTTTCTTGATTTGTATTCAGATTATTTGTTTTGTTTCCCATGTTTCAGTTGGGTATGATTTGATTTATTTGATTGAGTTGTGTATGATAAACCCTTGAATATTCATGTGTGTTTAACTTTTATTGATATCATATTTAATAAAGGGGTAGGACTTGAATCTCTCACTTCTTCCTGCTCCATTTTGGACATTGAATATTTATTATGTTTATTGACAATTTGCTGTATGTGTTTGCAGTAGCCTACATTTCATTGGTTACTCTTGTTTTGTATTCTGACATACTGTATATCAGGATATAGTCCGTCGATGATAGTGATAGTGAAGTCTTATCGATAAAGTTCAGGCATTCAAACTACATTTGAACCACAAGCCTGTGCTCAGGCCACAAACGGCCCAGTAATGCTGTTCTCCAGCCAGGTCCAGATGACCAATCACTACCCCAAAGATAAAACGGTTACTTGGTTTCTTTCTGTATTATGGTGCCGTAAAGATGGTTTGAAGCCATGACTAGTCTTAAAAAGGAAAGCCAAACAGTCTCCATCATTTTTATGCATTGGGGTTGGGAGCATACCAGTGAGCTTTGTTAGGGAACAATGGGAACAGATTTATTCTGTGTTTATAAATAAGTAAAGAGAAAAAGAGGTAGGGAAAGACAGAGAGGGACAGACAGAGAGAGGGAGTGTATGGCATATGTGTATAAAGAGAAAGAGAAAAAGAGAATGATGTATATAGAGAGAGAGAGAGAGAGAGAGAGAGAGAGAGAGAGAGAGAGAGAGAGGAGAGAGAGAGAGAGAGAGAGAGAGAGAGAGAGAGAGAGAGAGAGAGAGAGAGAGAGAGAGAGAGAGAATTGATTTGAATAGCTTCCAAGCCCTTTCCTATCATCTTCCTTTTGGCCTCCTCTATCCAGAGGACAACAGACAATGCTACTCATTCTCCTGTCCCCGACGTGAGCAAACCTCCCTTTTTTCCTCTGCAGTTGTATGTGGCCACGCGTTGGCAACTGTAGCTTCCGCCATCACAGCCTCTCACACCCACGGCTTCTCCCCCTACCTTCGGTCCCGGGCCCCCTCGGCCTCTGATACACTGAGTGTTTACCACAATCCTCTAGACTGGGTTCCCCCCCGCCCATTCTGCCCCGCGATATGAATCTGCCCTACAGAAGGGTCTGGGGAAGAGCAATACATTTCTTTCTGCTTCCGATACCTTTTTTCGCGGGAGCCAATCACCAAGCTGGATTCCCCCCCCCCCCCCCCCCCCGCGCGGCCTATTTGGATGGTTTAACACAATGACAACAGGGAAGCGACAGCAGGCAGCCAATCGCGTACAGAGTCATTTGAACTAGACCCGTAGCAGCCTCCCAAGACCAACGTGTAATCCACGATGGAGCTTGGTCCTTCGAGCTAACAGGCTAACTATCCTCTGTATGGACGACCGGCAACAGATCTCCCCGCACCTCGTTCTGAAACGATGCGAGGAACAGCAGGGCCCGGGGGTTATTAACGCAGACCCCTCCTCGGGCTCTGCTCGGGAACGCCATTATTTCCTGATATTCCGAGGACGTAAACGAGCGTGAGTCCAAACGAGCCCGAAGATAAAATGGCAGCGCCGCTTGCGATGCCGATGGGCATGGCCGCCAACGCCAACTGCCGCCGCCGCCGCCGCCTCCGTTTCCCATTTATTTTGCTGCTGGACTTGGGTGTGCACACACACACACACACACACACACACACACACCACACACACAAGCACACACACACACACACACACACACACACACACACACACACACACACACACACACTAAGTGAAAGGAATCAGGTCATAGGGATAATATTGCTTGAAGAATAACATGAAATTTCATTAGGTCTACTAATGCCTGCATGACATCAGTGATAAATCCTCCCCAGGCCTGCTAATGGGCCTTCTGGCTGTCGGCGTGGTTACTGTGCTATGTCTGATGCCGCACGGAAAGGGGTCACTGGAGAAACGGAATTGAAGCAGAATGTTCTGGAAGGAGCCACGCATGTGAGGGGACACACCACGTAACAAGTAACTTTTTTTTCGTATCAAATTTATTTATTTTTCACTGTTTTTTCGTGTGGACTAACTAGGAGTTGAGGATGATGTATTATACCGGACTCACTTGACTAGCTTACCTATCTCTGGCGCGCACGTAAGCAGGCACACACATACACACAAACCCACACACACACACACACACACACACACACACACACACACACACACACACACACACACACACACACACACACACACACACACACACACACACACACACACACACATACATCAAAAACATGTTACAGCAAGTAAAGCAATTGTGAAACATCTCTAAAGTAGTGTTTCCGGAACGTGCCGTGCGTCGGACTTGTTTATGAACCGGTGGCTGAATATTGAAGTGGAAGTGAAGGCCTTGAATCCAGACAGAGAAGCATTGATACCTGAGTTCTCCTTGAAATGTCACGATGCAGAGAGCTGGGATTCTCAATGTCCACGTTTCCTGAAAAGAGAGCGAAGCAAAATCGAACCACGGAAAGCAGACTGATTGTCTTACCAATAATTGCTGATACATAATTGAATCCGATATATGTCCAGACGTCCAGTGAACTGGCTTGTGACAGTGGGAGAAAGTGATTATCTATCTGTCGGTGTCCTATCCATCTTGCTATCCTCTTTCTCTCCTCTTTCTCCTCTGTCTCCCTCTCGCTCTCTCTCGCTCCCTCTCCCTCTTCCTCTCTCGCTCTCGCTCCCTCTCGCTCTCTCTCTCTCTCTCTCTCTCTCTCTCTCTCTCTCTCTCTCTCTCTCTCTCTCTCTCTCTCCTCTCTCTCTCGTCTCTGTCTCTCTCTCTCCCTCTCTCTCTCTCTCTCTCTCTCTCTCTCTCTCTCTCTCTCTCTCTCCTCTCTCTCTCTTCTCTCTCTTCTCTCTCTCCTCCCTCTCTCTCTTCTCTCTCCTCTCGTCTCCGTCTTCTCTCTCATTCTCCTCTCTGGCTCTCTTCTCTCTCCCTCTCTCTCCTCTCTCTCCTCTCTGTTCTCTCCTCTTTCTCTCTCTCCCATCTTCTCTCTTCTCTCTTCTTCTCTTCTGCTCTCTCTTCGTCTCTCTCTCTCTCTCTCTCTCTCTCTCCTCTCCCTCTCCTCTCTCTCTGTCTCTGTCTGTCTGTCTCTCTCTCTCTCTCCCCCTCGCTCTCTCTCTCTCTGTCTCTGTCTCTCTCTCTGTCTCTCTCTCTCTCTCTCTCTCTCCTCTCTCTCTCTCTCTCTCTCTCTCTCTCTCTCTCTCTCTCTCTCTCTCTCTCTCTCTCTCTCTCTCTCTCTCTCTCTCTCTCTCTCTCTCTCTCTCTCTCTCTCTCTCTCTCTCTCTCTCTCTCTCTCTCTCTACCTCTCTCTTTCTCTCCCTCCCTATGTCTTTCTTACTTTCTCTGTTTATCCATCCATGTATTTATCTTTCGATCAATCCATCCAACGCTCTCTCACTCTATCTATCTGTCTATTGATCCATCCATCCATCCATCTATTCACCAGCAGAAGTAAGGAGGCGGGCCCAGAAGACAGGTGGGGTTTCTCACAGTGATCACGGACGAGAGAAACCATCACCGAAGAACAATGGGAGAGCTTCATTTGATTGACACACTCCTTAGCCAGTGTCTAGGTGTCTAGTGTCTATTATCTCGCCTAAGGGATTTTGCCTTGCTTGGCTCTCTCTCTCTCTCCCTCGCTCTCTCTCTCTCTCTCTCTGTCTCTCTGTCTCTGTCTGTCTCTCTCTCTCTCTCTCTCTCTCTCTCTCTGTCTCTCTCTCTCTCTGTCTCTCTCTCTCTCTCTCTCTCTCTCTCTCTCTCTCTCTCTCTCTCTCTCTCTCTCTCTCTCTCTCTCTCTCTCTCTCTCTCTCTCTCTCTCTCTCTCTCTCTCTCTCTCTCTCTCTCTCTCTCTCTCATTCCCTCTCCCTGGTGTTTCCTCGCTTTGTACTAAGGTGCCGTGAATAGGCAGCAATGTGTTCACAGTTAAATGAGGAGGTGCGTCGGGACAGATTTAAACGCCTGTCCTAATGAGAGCAGCGGGGATCACAGTGTGGTGGTCCTGAAGCACAGGTGTGGGAGAGGACCAATCAAACACATCACACCTGGAGGCCGCCAGACTGCCAAAGCTGAGCAACTGCAGTAGGCCTCCTCTCTGCGTATTGTTCAGCTCCATAAGACACCCAAGAAGATTCACCAACTTCTTATTTTACTTAACGGAAATGGGGGGCGTCATTGTTTTTTTGAAAAAGAAAACTGACGACACTTTTACACGCCTAAACCCCGGTTTGATTAATGTCCGTGGTTTTCATTTTGGAATTTACATATTGGGATTATTATAATTGTTTTTTTTTTTACCCCGTTTAAGAAAGCTGTTATTATTTTGAATCTCGCAATTATTTTGTTATACAGTCCGTTGTGGCAGTTATGCAAACCATTATATCCAGAATAACAGGCTCATCCTCGAACGCCTGAGAAGCTGTGAAATAAGTAAGGATCAAACCATGACGGGACGTCGCGGTATTGGAAGGTACTCTACGACACAGACACCACAGGCAGCCTGTAAAGTTACCGACAAAGATGACATTCTTTCATGTATAATGGGGTTGTTGTTTTATTTGACTTAATCAACTGAAATAATACTATATTCCTCGGCGACGCTTTGAGCATATTGTTTCTGCGTTGTCAAGGACACAGCTCGTCGATGGTTGTGTTTTACTGTTGTTTTTAATGTTGGATTTGTAGTCGCATTGATTTGGACCTGTTTAAAGGCTGACAAAAATTGTGCACACCCTTGGAATTGTATTGCACAATCAAGGAAGAAGTATTTAACGATGCTGTTATATGGGTAATGGAT